>BGPR01000017.1:2090822-2189872 GCA_013235015.1 Araneus ventricosus | reverse complement strand
ATAATTAACTATGAAATGTCTTGGAATGATTTGCATAATTAACTATGAAATGTCTTAGAATGATTTGCATAATTAACTATGAAATGTAGTTTAATTTAATTTTGACGTACTAAAAGAAGTATAATATGAGTTTAAAGTTTTTCACTTTTCCCATTTCTTGGAAACCTCCTAGGACAATATGTCCCAATCGTACTGTTGACTGGGACTATTTGTCCCAATCGTTTAGCTGACTGGGAGAATTCCAGTAAAACATCTGTAAAACTCTCTTTCTTGCCATAAGATTAACATGTCAGGGAAAAAACGCTAGACCTTAGTAACATTAATCTTGTAGTAATTTGATCAATGGCGGGATATATTGTCCCACTGTTAAATACGATTGGAACAATATATCCCACAAAAAGAATTTATTCAAAATTTCTTATATCTGATATTAAAAAGGCTAAATTATTACTTAATAAGAACAATAAGAGCTATTTTACACTAGTTATGGCATAAATATAGTTGTACTTAAAATTAAAAAATACACCAATTGAAACTTCAGTAATGTGCATGCTCAAAAACACAAATCGGTCATTTGCAATCAGAGAATGTTTCCAAGTTTCTTTAATCATAGTTTTATTCTCTAATTCCTTAAGAACACTGAAAATATAAAAAAAGATTTATTTACCAATAGGGATTTGTATATGAAGGAACTCGCCTGCCTCGGGGCACATGAATTGAGGGGGCGGCAGCCCTCCTCCAGTGATAGTACGTACCTCCTACGGGAGGGGTTGGGCCGTGAGGCTGTGTTGGCCATTAGGACCCGACCTCAGTACTCGTCGCTATCGCGCGACTGTCATTCAGTGAAAACCCGTGTGCTTTGGCAGGTCGGGGGCTGTATTTACGGTTACCAATAGGGAATGAAGACTAATCTCCAGGACATATATGCCCATCAGGCCCGAAAGGGTTAAACTATGAGCATATGTGTAATGGCATTTGCGATTGTGGTTATACTTAATAAGTGGTTATTATAAATAATAACCTTGGTTAATATTAATAATTACCGACTCTTATTCACATTAATTGTATTTTCACGTTAACCATACAATTACATAGATTAAGTAGCTTAGTCTTCTAAGATCTAGATACTAAATGAATACATAATTATTTATCTGTACATTCAATTCAGTGCTTAACAATTGATTAAAACAGACATTAGAACTACAAGGTTTATTTACTAGTCTATATTACTTGAAGCTGTTGTACTAAGATATACCATCGAGCAGAAGGAATGAATAGAATAGTGATACATAACGCAGAATACTCCACAATATCTAACTTGGATTTAGTTTAATTTACATATAAGCTGATTTAGGGTATTAATCTGTCTTTCCTGCTTAAACGCAACTCAATATCTGAACAAAATTGACAAAGGAGCATTAGAACAACTAAACCTGTTTTGAATTTATCACAGAGATTTTCTTTATGTTATTAAAGAATTCATATTTTTCTGAATTGAGTGAAAAAGTGGATTGCATTTTACGGAAAAAATGTATCAAAATTATGCGATGCTTGTCCTACTGTTACGGGTTCTTTTATTTAAAAAATTGTTACGAATTATTCGAAATTACAGTTCTACAACAGATAATAATTTAATAAAAAGAATATCTGTTTGATTTCAGTATTCCACTCTTGAATTTCGATGGTTCCGATACAACTACAGAAAGACTGATAAGTGTTATAATACATTTTATGACAAAAACTGTTTTCAGAATCTTGTATCGTTGGAACGGGTGAAAAACAGTTTTTAAGGTAAATTTGATTTACAGCGTTGTTTTTAAAAAATGTTTCTTTATTTAAAGAAAATGAAATGATGTCAAGGAATTTGATTAGAATTTAGAAAATTCGAACCTTTATTAAATTAATTATGATTGAAAAGGGTTAATAAAGTTATATGAGTGTATATACAGAGTCATTAGTTATAAACGTATTGTTTAAACGAATCTAAGAGACATATTATCGACAACAGGAATATAAATTTGACAAGAAGAATTGTTACTTTCTTGCCCTATAAATGTTACTTAGCAAAATATTTTTCCATTCTCGCTGCTTAAATAATTAATGCTTCTGATTAAAATCAATCAATATGGAAGAGGGTTAATGAGACTATATGAGTGTATGCGCATTTATTATTCTAAGCTTTCTTGGTTTAACCGTCTGCAGAGGGAAAACTATTAATAGTAAGAACATAAATTTTATAAGAATTAATGTTGCATTCATACCCTGTAAATATTGCTTATTAACAATGAGTTGCCATTTAAATGATTTCATACTCGCTGGCACATTCATGAATCTTCAATAAGCATATGGCAAAACATCATTATTCTAGTTCACGAGTCTTATCAAATATACTGTGATTTCTGATGTAAGAGGTATCTAAAGGAAATGGCATTTTGATGAATGATCCATCCTTTCACACCCACATGGGTGTAGGAGGTTCTGGCAAAAGGTCACGTGATATTTTTTTAAAATAATATTATCCAGTGTTCTCAGTATTTAGAATATTGAAATAAATTGTCATTTAAAATAAAATGTAGTCCAAGTATAAGCAGTTTGAGTGGAATTAGGGCCATTGTGTCTAAGATTATACGTCAAAGTTCTCCCCCATTCCTTTTTTTCTAAACACTTGAATTTTACTTCTTGAGTCACGCCGTTACAAATTCTTCACTAAAATTTATGCGGCTATGATCTAAATACTTAGACTTTCTTCATTTTTTTTCACACACTTAAAATCCCCAATCAATGATCACACACGGATTTCACAAACAAAAAGAAACTAAATATAAATAAAGCACCAAATATTTACTTTTGTTATAAATTCATACATTTTACGTGATTGAAATCGATGACTTCCGCTTCGCCAATAAATTTCAGAAACGTATATTATTTTTTGCCTTAAAAATCTGAGAAATTTACTTTTTATAAAATGTCTCTAGTTCGCTAAAATTTGTGAATTCCATTCTATTAGAGTTTATTTTATATTTAAACTGTCTTTTTCTCTCTTGTTTTTGTCTTTAAAACAGGTTGGGAAATTTTCCATTTCGTTTTGGTAAACTACCATGATTTATATGCAAAAAGTTTCTAGAAATTTCATGATTACAAAATCATTATTTTTATTATTACCTATGTATAATATCGCCAAATTTGAGACTGATGATATATGTTTAAATAAATAACATTAGAGCAACTGAATTTTCATATATTTGAAAGGTATTTATGGCTAGAGAAAAAAATAATTATTAATGCTGTATTCCAAAAAAATAATCTAATAATTATTTCTATTCTTTCTATTTCTATTCTTTTCAACAGACGAATTTAGAAAGTAAAAATATATTTCTAGATGAAAAATTTAGTCACCAGTTTTGTCAGATAAACTTGTATAATAGGAGAAATATCCTAATAGTGGATACACAAGACAGTGCAAAAATTATTAGATTAGCAAAAATGTAAAGGCTATGGTTTTAAAAATAGTTGTGCAGTATATTCACAATATTAGAGTGAAGAATAAGTTCTCATAATTAGAGGCTTGGGCTTTACTTTAATGCTATGGATTCGCATCAGACAGTGAATCGACAATTTTGCGATGAAATGAAGTTATTTAAATAAAACTTTGTGTAATGATTTTATAATTGACAATATGAGTACGAACAATGATGAATGATTAATTGTTAGTTTCGCTTCTGCAGAAATATGAAAGATAATTTAGAAATTTGACATAAAAACTATCATCATTTTCAGACTGATTTCAGAGAAACTCGTCATCCCTAAGTCACGAGTGGCTCCTGGACAGCGCCATCTATCGAAGCACTAGGTCAGTCCACCACGCAAATTACTAACCCATCCCCTACGGGCAATCCGTTCCCTACTACACCTGCTTTATCCCAACCCTTCAAAACGGGAACCCCCACCAGGTTCGATTTCCTCTAGTGCGAGAGAGCCTTACCCACCTCATCCCCTAAACATCTACACCGGAAGCGTTTAAGCATTTTTGACCCGGCAGTCCAAATAGATTTCGAGCAAAGTTGGATTTTCAAGCTTTCGACCATATCACGCTAATTCTCATCGGATTTTCGCTTTAACTACCGGTTTGGAAGAGGTGCGACCGAATTTACGCGGGGATGGATTGATCGTGAATGTCCAACTTAACGTTGTTCCAACGGACGAAACCTTTTATCATAAAGAAATTCAACTTAGCAGCCAGACTTGTGGAACTAAAATGGAATTATTCCTAGCTCGTGCTAGGATGACCTATTGTTATCCAATCCGAAAAAACTCCGGGTATGATGTCCTAATTCAATCAATTAGCTCGAAAACATCGTATTTATAAGCTGAACCACCATAATATGTTTTGTTTTATAAAAGAAAATAACGAAGTAAAGCAAACAACCAAACAGAGTTCATATAATATGCTGTTTTTAAGTTACGGCGAAATACCCCGCAAAACAAGAAATTTATATCTAATAAGTATTTAATGAAAAAAATCTTTCTTGTTTTGATATTTGTTACTGGAAATGAAATTCTTTGTCACATGTTAAATTACATTTTCTTTTTTTCCTATTTTATGTTTATGTGCTATTTTTTTAAACCTTGTAACTCTATTTTACCCACTTTGTTACCGGCTAAAACTACTGAGCTTTTGTATACACAACTAGACGCAGCATTAATCATTTTGCTTCTCTCATTTTTTCTTTTCTCTTAACAATAAGGAAAAGAATTAATAGCTTTTCCCAGCTGCTTTTTTAAATAAATGAAGTCGGTGATTTTTATGAACTGCAGTCTTTTGAAGCTTACCATGTTTCAATTTCTCTTTTACTTGCTACTATTGTGTGTAATGTCCGCGTTTATTTAGGTTCTCTTTTGATACTATTATGGGAATTTGTCAATGTGAATAATTACCTTAAATTATAAATGATGATGAATTGTTTTGAACACATTTTCTAATGAAATTTATTTAAAAGCAATCGATAAATGTGAAGTTTTTTTCTTTAACGACACCTGTTTAAAGTTCGTAAATATTTTAGGAGAACTCGATAATTTTGTTCTCTGAATCCTTTCACGGCAAAATTGAATTTTTTATTCGCTTTATTTTAATTTTCATCTTATTTATATTTATAACAGATTTATCCGTATGATTAATAACGTGTCATCATTAAATCAAATAGAAATCATTACTTATTTCTATTAAATCAAGCATAACCTTTATAAACAGGTAATCTTCAAGAATAATGTACCGCCTTAGAGACCGTTCGAGCTTTCGAGTTCAAGAGAGCTTCTGAAACTTCTCCCCTAACATAAGCATTCTGATACACAAATTTTCACAAATATTTTCTTCCCCATCCCTTATTAATTTTTATCTCAGTAGAAAAATAAAGTGTTAAGTGTGGAAGAAACATTAATTGATGATAAACAAAAAGTAAGTTAATTAAATAAACTGAGGCAGAATAAAATTCCATCACCAAATTTATTGCTCAAGAGATCTACAAATGACTACTCTAGACTACCTGATTGCACCCATTGCAACCAAATTTATAGATGCACGGTGCGGAGATGAATGTAGGAAGGACTATTGCGTGTTAAGTCTGTAGTTGGCCTTGTAAAGTGATAACGCTCTAAAAAGTCATGAGAACTTATTCAAAGGTATACTGAACTCTAAAAAAAAAAAAAAACCGAGATTACGTCAAGTTCACTGAGTTTAAACGAGGTAGGAATGTAGGGCTGCAAGAGGTAGAATTTTCCCTTCGCCAAATCACAGAAAGAATGGTTCGAGATATTGCAATTGTGTGAAATGGTTGGCAGGAATGGTTTCATGAAAGTAATAATGACAGAATAGCGAGATTTTATTGGTCTATGGTGACTAGTGAAATAGAAGCTCATTGAATTCAGAGGACGACCGTAAATTGTCGGAATGTGCCGATGGACCAATGTCGAGCTGTCACATAATTTGGAATCACATCGTTAAGAGTTAGGAATCGTTTCTTGCTTGTGGCCTCTGCTCCAGATGTCCAGTGGCACGTTCACCAAGGCACCGTCAAAGCCATTTTAGCGGAGACGTGAAAGTTCTCATTAGAGGTCGAAAGGAATATAGTTGTGTTCACGGATAAGACCAAGTTCTGTGTCGATGCTAGGGAGGTCCGTTGCTGGTAAGAAGAACCCATGAAAATTTTTTGCCGAGTACTTTATGCAGTAGGTATAGCGGGACAGCTCAGGGTATTAACCCCTTCCTTCTCGCTCCCGTCAAAATCATGGGGTGAGGCTTTGCATTCTATTTCTAGAGCCCGTGATATTTCCACCTGAAGTGTTCAAAATTAACGCACCAAAAAGATTAAAAACAATCCATTTCTTAAAACCGGAAAAAATTTATTTCTTATTTTACATACCAGATGGCAGTACCACTACTATTTATAATGTAATTGGAGATATGTCACAATTGCTGGTTTTTCTGAAAAATTAAATTTCCCTACTTCAAAGCTAAAGAATTCCAAAAATTAAAAATAAATACATATATTGTTCATACACTTATTTTTATACAATTTTCTTGAATAAAAAATAGGCACTTTTTTTACTGTTTTCTTGAAAATTATGCGATCGTTAAAAGGTTAAGGTTTGAGATTTTTTTTTGAATGTCAGCTGAATCTCCCTCGTTGAAGACCCTAAATGTGGAGTGTTACATCATCATTGTGCAGGGGTCATGCTAATCTTTTTCCTATCTTTCTAATTTTAGTATATTTACTGCCGAAGAGAGTACAAAGTGATACATCAGATGATAAAACCCATTGTGATACTGCCCATGAACGGATTGTTACGGCTTGTCCAGAATGAAAAATTGAAGCTAATGCCGCAATTGCAATCTGATGTTCCCTTAGAGATGTCAACTCTCTATCGGGTCTGCAACGATGACTAGATCTGTCACTAGTTGAGCACGAGAGAGGCATAAATGTTAGTTCTCATCTGATGCCGTAACGACTGTGTCTGATCTTACTGACCTGGTGCAAAATCGTGAATAGACATCCCGCAGGATAACAGCCGTCACTTGTCCGATTGGACGTTTTTGTTTTTAGAATTATTTTCACGGGAAACCCAAAGCAGTTCTGATCTCAAAGCCAGAAAACAATCCTTATTGGTTTAGCATTGAAAACAGAATCTAGCATTTAGAATATTAAACAAATCGTTTCTTATGTTTTTCAGTATCAAAACTTTCTGATTTTACCTCTATATTTTTATGATTCTGCTGGACGTATGGCAACTACAAGTACGAACATTGGATTAATATAAAAAATAAAGCTACAAAACAATTTTGCTCTGGAACACGTCGTTTTTTACACATTCTTAGGCAACTTAATTTCTTTTGCGTTTGCAAAGATGGAATTTATTTCTGTCACTTCTTGATGTACTAAAATTCTAAAGTTTAATTAATTATAGTGTGTAAAATTAATTAATTAGAATTTAATTAATTATAAAAGCTAATTTTAATTAAATTTTAATTAAATTTTAATTCCATGTGAGAGGCGCCTTCGATTATTGAATTTGAGAAAAAAAAATGATTGCAAGATTCCATGAAATGTATTACATGAATTAAGAAATATATTAAATTCTAAAAAGCAGAAAATAGGAAAAATAAAACAACATTTTTAAAAACTCGTTTTTATTATTTTACTAAAAAGTAGAAAATGATTATTATCAAATATCTGGAGGTCAAAGCAAAATTATAACAGCTTGAGGCGCTGTAAACAATACTATAAAGAAATCATACAAGAATGAATGTCATAAGAAAATTCCCAATCATTCAATGGAAACTTTATATTACATGAATGTTATTAAAATTCCGATTTGATTAGACTATTTCTATCAGCGCCTGAAGCTTTTACAATTTCGTATTGATTTCCAAATTTTCATAAAAAATACTACACTAATAAAAGTTTGTACTTCAAGACATCTTTTTAATTCTTACTACATTTTCTAATAATTTAAAAGGACAATAGAATATTGTGAACTACGTTTCTGAAAATCGAGCAAGGAATGTTAAAGAACCTTAGTGGTTAGTGACCCATGTTAAGGCTGTTATTTCTCCATAAAATAAATAAATAATATATTTAGTATTTAATAATACTAGATTTCTTTGATTCTTTATTTGAAATGGAAAAAAAGGAGCAACAGATAATAAAATTATATTTATTTCTACTAATCTGTAATCTGATAAAGTACTATATGTAGAATAAACTAAAAATTGCATCTAAATATGAAGTTGTTCAGGTATTTACGTACCTATCAGTCAGAGAAAAGGGCAAATCAGAGAGAAGGAGGAAATTATTTCTTAGGCATTTTTGTAAACTAAACTAAATAAGAACTAGTAATAATTTTGATTAAAAATTCAACAAACTATAAACGAGAAAAAATCTATTTTGTGATGTAAGATGACATGGATGAGATAACTAACTATTAATCGAGTATTTTCACCCATTCTTGCGGCCATAATAGTTTTGTTTCTTTAATTTTACACTATGTAGAACAGCAGGAAGTTACGGATTTAGTCCCACAGTGACATCATGCTAAAAGATAGTTTCTGCGCAAAGGTTTATGTCATCTCCCAGCACAAAATGTCAGAAATATCAAAATTTAAACAGTAAGAAATAAATTTTTTATTATATAACCACTATCTTACGCCTTCTTTACTACTGGCCGTTCCTTGTAACATAAATTGAAAACCACGTAGTAAAACAAACCCTTTTTCAATATCAAAAGTAACTTTATGTAAAGAATTGTCTTCTACTTGCTTGCGTCTGAAAAACGCAGCTATTAGCCTTCATGTTTTCAGTCATCCATTACTCTTAATGTTCATAAATCCGAGCACTATTACAAAATTCTATGATTAGAGCACTTTCCTGACTAAATTTAGACTTATATATTTTTATCATAAATTATCTAGTAATTTATTTACTACAATGTATCGTGTAAAGAGAAAGGGAGTGCAATGGAGTGAGTATTCATACGTAAATATGTTTTACTTTTTCGTTTCTGTTAAAATTTAATCCATGGAAGTTTAAGTTTCTCAATATATTAAATGGCTTATGACAGAAAAATGTTATGTTAAAATGTCAGCTCTATTTTACAACAAAACTCAACCTTTGTTAGTAATGATAATTAAATCGTGATAATTCTGATGAAAGATGCTTGCTGCTGTCGAAAAAACTATTTTAAATTATTTTTGCTTTGAAAGAGAAAAAAAATACTTTTTGCCTAATTTCCTGCATCTGATAGGTCAATAGAAAAATTTAAATAATTCTTAGTTAGATTTTTTGTTTTCAGCCAAGAAACAATTCATAAAATTTAAATAAAATAAAATAAATACAACGGCAACCCTAATCGAAAAGAAAATATTCATAATACATATATGTATCATATCTGAATGCCAATACTCTGAAAAATAAAATGATGTTCGACTAATAAAATATCTAGAACCCATTATCTCTGATACGAATAGATTAAAAAATCCTGCGTTTAATCACCGTGCTGAATGTTCGACAATAATTATGCTTTTTCAAAATACAAACACACATTAAAAAAATGAACAAAACACACAAAATTCACACAAACAAAATAAAACAAAATTGGCCGTTTTATCAAAAAGACAGCCGAATTTAACACGCAGTTTTCTGGGTAATTATGAATCATACCGAAGCTATCGGACAATAAAATGTCCCCGATCAAACCATAAGCGGAAATTCTTCCATATATGTTTATAAACTCAGGCCCATATGGGGTTGTAAATTTGCACTGTTATACAACAAACTAGGATAAGGGATATTCATGTTTTTTTCGGATATGCATATATTCATATTTTTATCGAATGTGCAATTCGAATATAATTTTCCACATTTTATCTCATATGAGTGTTAAAAAATGAAAATTCTTTGGTTTTATCCCCATAATCAGCTATGAATAAAATTCATTTCTTTTTTCACATAATAGAGATTTATTTCAATTTACATGGTGGACACACATGTAAGTATAATTTCACAGTTCAGCGATGACATGAGTGGTGCACATGAAATTAAAAAGATTAAACTTTCTGTAGTATTACTTTGGATTAATTTCATAATTGGCCATTATTCATAAAGTTATTGTTTTCATAGTTGCTTACTACAAGCACATTTCCTTACGTCTGGCTTCTCCTTTTTCAGAAAAATGTCTTTTTTCCTTAAGGCGAGAAGTGCTTTTTCGCTAATGAAGACCACTCCAAATACGTCTGTGAGACTGTGAGGGAGCTTATCTTGCTAAATCTCGCAGATCAACGGGGCTCAAAGGGAAAACCTCCCAAGACTTCATAACATCCAGTTCCCTGGGCTTATCATAAATTGAAAACAGGAAAGCCGAAACATAAGCATTTTTCTCCATTCAGACTCTGCAATCCGTACAAAGAGCCTTTAATAGCAAGCCATCAATCTTGTGCACAAGGCAAAATAGAGAAAGAGACAGTTTCTCGAAATGAAGGAGCAAAGAAAGTTTAAAAAACATAGACAGCACGAAAGTTTTAAAATGAGGGCTTACAGCCCGATGCGTGAAAATGTTCTGCATGACCGTCTAAACGGCGTCTCTCACGGAAGCCAGTCCACGCCAGTGTCAGCATCGATTCGGGAGCAGAGTAATTTTCAGCAGGCATCTCCGAGAGTGGGGATGAGTCGAGTAATTACCCCTCAAGGGTTAAAATGTAGAAGGGAATCGTGATCCTTCAGGTGAGAATCTCTCCAGCAGAAACTCATCGCGGGGAAGAACCTGTGTTTTCAGGAGGGGGTAATCACCGATATTTTCGAACCGGAGACGGTTATTTCCATACATCGGGACATTATTTTTGCCCTAATAATGGAACATAGCACCATTTCCATTCCAAAAATCTCCCACGGTGATGCGTTTTTAAGTAGATGGCCGTTCAGAAATGCAAATGCTGCTGAATGGTAGACAGGTAGGTATAACTGCTACTTTGTAGAGGCGGCGAAATTGGTCTTACCCTGCGATTGGTGTTTTGTCCCCCTCTAGCGTATAGTCTGGAATATAAGCAACTGAAGTCTACTTAAGGCAGGTTAGGAAATATAGCCATAGTTTTTAGATTTTCCCAAAAGTTATGAGAACACGCATCTCGCTTAAATTCGATATTAGGGTGCTCCTAGGAGATTCTTTAGTGGAGATCCACTCATGCATAGCTAAAGATCAATAAGTATTTCCCCGATAGACAAAATAAACTGAATATTTGAGATGATGCCTAAATTGGTAAAATATTTTACTTGAAATAATTCGTCCTGAGAATATTCTACCATTCCTCGATTTAAAATTTCTTTCAGCATTTGTTCATCACTATGCAGCTCGGTAAAGAAAGTACAGATAAAAATTAAGTACATAAAAATGAGGCTATTTTTTAAGCAAATTAAATACAAATAAATGAGAAAATAAAAGTACCAGTAGACAGAAATGAAAAATTTCAAACTTATGAATACTTAAAATGTTTTAAGATCTATTTTATAACTTAATTATGCTCTTCATTAGAGACGTGTTCAGTTCAAAGTGATATATTTCTGATGAAAATTTGAATATTAAAAGGTGGAGGTTATAATTATAAATTGTCAGTAATGTATGACTGAAAATCTTTGAGAAGATACTTTAGGTTTCTTCCTTAATTGCCATAGTGCTACTTTAAATCCAAATATCTCAAGTCAGAAGCTACTTACAATAGGAAACAGACCTCAGAAAATTTGTTAAATTTTTTCTAAAATAATAAATTGATCTAAATATTTTAATCAATTAAAAGAAACTTGCCTGAATTCATAAAGAAATCAATTTTAATATTTTCATATCTCCAGTTATTTATGATGCATAAAATCCAAGGGAACATCTAACTAAAAATAAAACGTAGAACAATGAGAAGGGACATTTCTTGATGCGTTATGTGTGAATTGTAATAATATTAGAAAAATGTGCTGGTCATCACATAATGCATTGTTGAAAGCCGCATAACTGAGCACTTTAACGAGTTCAGGCACTGACCAATAATTCTCCTCCTGCTTCATGAGCATAAATGAATTTATAAATGAAATTCTACTTTTAAGAGAAGTAAAAATTTAAAATGCTACTTGATATTTAAAACTTACAATATTACTAAATTTTGTGGAAAAGTAACTTCTGTGTGTTAAAATTATAACATAAATAATATTTTTAGATTAATTCATCCAAAAAAATTTCTGAAAAAGGATTTTAAAATATAACTCCCTGCCCAAAACAATTCTGATTAATAAACCAATAATCTGGAAATTCTAGTACAAAACATAGTACCATGATAATGTTTTAAGCATGATTCGTCAATTTAGCGTTCGTCTGATTTGATTACATTAGCCGTTGCATTCCGTGCTTAACGATTTTTAGATCAAGAAATTTACAGAATATCTGTCTGTCAGACAGACGGACGCATTGGTCTTCAATAAGAGGTAAGCATTTTTCAATAACAACTTTTTGTAGTACTGGTTTCTTTCCTTTCTCTCTCTCTCTCTCTCTCTTTATTTTTCACGTAAAGACTTTCGCACCACACAATTTACAGAGAGTATGCTAACCTGAAAATATTATCAAGTTAAAAAAATGCAAGATAGGAAAATAAGCAAGTAGTTCCTAATATAAATAACAGAAATTTGGTGTAGTAATTCAGATATAGCCATGATATATTGAATGCGAATTTTAAGTGGTATAGAAACGTAAGAGCAAAAAATTGCCAGGAACACCTAATCTAAATTTAATTAATACAAGTAAGGTAAAATGAGGCAAACATTTTTAAAGTGCAAAATAGTCATTTTTACTCAGTGGCGGCTGGTCAATTCAGAAACAAGTAGAACCGCAAGTTATATCCAAAAAATGGCGTTTTTCCACCCCACAATTTTCATATTTATTCTGAGGTTTTAAAATGTTCGCTTTAAACAGCATTAAATGAGCAAGTTTTGATATTTGGAAAATCTGTTCCTTTTCCAGTGCACAGGAAAGGTAGTTAAAAACTACAATTCAAAATATATTTGTTTTTCTTCCTGGACAAGAGTTATCTTTATCTTAATAATTTATACAAGAGAAATAAAGAAAGCATTTGAATAAAACTTAATAAGCGAAAGGTCACTCAAAACGATTAAAAAATAAATATAAAAAACATTTACGAGAGTGGGAAGGAAAAAATAGAATATAAATTGAACCGATATTGAAAGATCGCCAATTTCTGAATTTTCCTATGATTAGGGATAGGCTATATGGTTTTGCAGCTTTGAGAAATCTTTTTTCTCTAACTACATGCCGTTTAGACATGCACACAAACAGAATTCTTTTAGCAAGTATGAGTTGTAGCTAAACGCCTGAGTTGTAGCAAAACATCAGTAGGTTGTCACAACCAAACTGCGTTTTATGACAAAATTTAAAAAATGAGTTTTATATTTAGTTCCTTACGATAATTAAAATCACAGCAAGGAAACATTGACAAATGTTACCAGAGAAGGAATAAATAAATTTTTGAAAAAGTTGCAGGGAGAGTTCCAGGACGAGCCGACCATTCTACAATGATTTGGCTTTCTTGTGACCAATGATTCATCTCTCTTTAGTGCTATTAGTAAAATAATTAGATTCTAATCACTCTGCATTTCCAATTGTATTTTAACCCTTTATAGTTCTCTGGTATAAATAGTTACCACCTAAGAAAGATTTTTTCTCATGTCTCGAAACATTATTGTAAAATGATAAATAGTTTAATTGGATGCTTAACATTCCATTGAGCTGAAATAATAACCTAGATAAACATTAATTTTATAGTTTAATCGTAATTAAATTCAATAGTGGTAAGTATGCTTACCATTGCCCGTTCACGGCTTGAGTGTTTTCATAAGGAAATCATGTTACAGCATATGTCATTAAATTTCAACTCACGGAAATTTTTCAGAAGTAAAACGAAGTCGTATTTTGTTCTTTATATCCAACACATTCTTATATTTAAATATCAGCATTTGTTACTGAATTTATTTAATTTAAATTCAACTTTCATTTTTAAAATTCAACAAAAACTGTTGATGCAGGAGGAGTTTCTATAAATTCGAGATCTTCCTGTTAATGATCTTATGCATATTTTGATTTAAATTTTGGTGTGTTCATTATTTAAATTCCCTAGTTTATGAGTTTTTAGTTTCTTTATCAGCAGAAAATGTGGTTAAGATATTATTAGTAAAATTGTGTTAGGTTGCAACAGTTTTATTTTTATGCAATGTAGCGCTCCTCCTAGCCGTCCCATCAGATACAAAATGAACTTCAAAATTTAATTTAATTAATTATTTAATTTCAATTCGAATAAATTACATGGGTTTTTGCTGACAAATTTACAGAAAGATGTTTTAAATTACCTAAATTAAGTGGTAAATATACTTACCAGTGAACATTCTAAGATATTTTTACCCTTAATGCTTAGTGGTAAGTATGCTTACCACTTTCAGTTTCCCCTGAATGATCTCTGGTAAGTATATTTACCACCCCCTATTTCATAAATTATTTGTTAAATCAGCAAACGTGTGATATTTTTGTATTTACAACATGAGTTTAACATAATATAACCCCCCAAAAAATTATTTCGAGATGCCCCGGAGTTATGTCCTATAAAGGGTTAAATCAAACATTTATTCTCGTTAGAAACTTCCTGATTTTTTAAAAATAAAAATAAATCTCATATATTGAATGCTTTCTTATTGAAAAAAACTTTCTTAGAATTTAGGGAAATCTCAAAATAGTTGCTTGAGAAAACCCTTAGCCGCACGAAAAAGCTGATATACTGGTAAAATCAAATCGAGAAACATAATTACATACCGCCCAATCACACAAAGTCCTCAGAAAATTAAAGCAAACTATAAAAGACCAAAAGGGGAAAAAAGAAAAACTAAAATAAACGTAAATATTTTTTCTTTCCAGCACAGTGATTAATCTCTCGGTTGTTTTTCTTTTCCACTCGCGACCAATGCGAGCCTGTTTTGGGTCTGGAGCGCATGAATCCAATAAATCTATCGATTGGCGAGACAAACAAACCGAAATCCTGTTGTTTGCTTGCTAATGGATTTCTGAGTTTGTGTCAGGGCACGTAGGTCACCAGATTTACCGCAGACTTCACTCCACTGACGATTTTCCTTCTATTTATTTCACTTCAATTTTCTTTTTCATATTTCGAGATTTAGAAAAACTGTCTTTTAGAGAGCATTCATAGGGAGTTAAACTAATCGCGTGAGCTCCAAGGCCATATACTGTATCCTACACTCTTTACTTTATGTTTTCTTCTACTCTCCGGCACAACAGATAAGTTGCGGCTTTCGTGCAAACTAAAGCCCAACGAACATGTTTTCCAGCATTTTTTTCAACGGAAGTTAGTTTATCGATTGCCATTTTAACGTCGAGGCTGCGTTTCTGGGGATTTTTTTTCCGCTTTACCTTTTTTCCTGAGTTTTTTTCTACTTTTATTTCCTTCCTAGCCATTTTCTTCGGCTTGCAGAAAACTGGCATAGACCATTAAAGATACTGACCACCGTGTATCGAAGCTTAGAAACAGCTTTTGAAATGGTGCTTCGAGTAATTTACTTTTGGAAATGTTTGCAACCGAAATGATCGCAAAGCAAATGTTTTTCGAATGCTAAGCACAAAAGTAAAAAAAAATCTCTATTTTACCAACACGACAGATTTAGTATATATACTCTGCATTTGTTTCTTTGCATTAAATCACGAAGATAGTTGAGTATTAGCTTTTAGCGATATCAATCTCAGCAGAAATTTTCCCAAGAAATATCGCAAAATAGCGATATAAAAATAAACAGTACTATGGCACGATAGAATGTTTTAGTCATAGAAAAGTGAATGGTTTTGAAACAAATACAGCAATCTTAAAGGAAAATGATTTTACCAATTGTTAAAGCAATTTCTGCTATTATTTCAGTAAATTGAAATGGATTTTTATTAAAACTACAATTAGTTCTTATTTGTATTTTCCATTCCCAGTGAATTTATTTACCAAGATTTAGTCGTCATTCTGTTCTTTTTTCCTGTCTATCAATCCTTAATGGAAGCTAGAACGACAGACGTCAAATGAGTGTGACCGATTTAATTTTCGAATCCATGTCAATGTCTGGGTCAAGACTGTCCATAATCAACTGACAAAATAAATAGGAGGAACGGGTATAAGGAGAGAATATATTTGAATGTTTTCAAACGAATCGCATTAGTTTAATTTTGAAATCTACTGCGCGTTTTGTAGTAGGGAAATTGATTTCACGTTACAGGTAGATGTTAGATTACATGAGGAGTTATGCTTGCCATCTGATTCTGATGCGGAATTGGCTCCATTGCGTTTTATGTTTTCAGGAGGAGGCTTCAGAGTTAAAGTGGACCAAGTTCATGTTTTGCCCATTTTGCACTGATACTGCCATTTGTAATAAGGATTCAAGTCCATAATTCAGTTTGTATCCACCTGGCAGCATGAGCAATTAAAAGTCCATTGTTATTTTAAATGCAGGTGATCAACATTGAGAGCCATTTTCTCAAAAATGAATCTCATAGACTTGATCCACTTTAACTCTGAATCCTCCAATTAACTGACGAAGTTTAAGTTATCATCCAGATTAAAAGATTAATGTACGCAAGAAGTCAATTTTCAACCTTCTCACAATTTTGTGCATCCCTATTACCACAAAATATTGCACGATATCTCAACTATGTTGTTCGGTATTCTGAATGCGGCATAATATCGTAGCAATTTTGTATAGAATCTTCTGCAAATAGGTATAGCAAGTATGTGTGGTATGCCATCTACCAAAACTTTGTAAGTCTTTCTGCGAAGACTAAATATTGTTTTAAACTTTTGGATTTCTTTTAATTCCAGAACTTTTTCATACCTAACCGATGTTAATCTGTCAAACAAACTGCCCATCCAATTCTTTATGGCTCATTTTGAGCTTTCTTGTTGGGCTCACAATTTTCTAAATTAAAAGTTCTATTAATATTTGGAAAGTTATAATGCAGCATATTTAAAACATATTTAAAATGCAAGGCATAACTTTCATGTTTTATCCGATTTAAATATTAAATGATTTTCAGAACCAGCATAATATTCAATCAGTTTAATTTCTTATAAATGAATAGCATCAAATGAAACATATATGTTTCAGTCAAGAATATAGGGAAGATGTTTGACCCCAACGGATATGGCGTACACTAGGCCAAAAGATACTGTGAATCTGTGGAGGAATCGAATCTCTGAGACCCCATTTTGTAGCCAAGATTACCACGAGGTCACCGATTCCCCCAGTGTGGCGAAAGATCTAACAACAGAATAAAAATACAATGGCATACAAAAGTTAAGGAACATTTCGTAAAATGCGAGAAAATTGCAATTGATACAAAAACTATGTTTCGAAATCAGTTCTGGAGAACCGTGAGGCATTCAATAGAGTATCATATACATATTACAGTGAAGATTCGGTCACGAGGGCAATTAGGGGGACTACCAGAAAGGTATGAAGGCGAAAATGGAGTTTCACCTATCCTGTTTCACAGAAGGCTGATAACTAGATGAAATTTTTATCAATGGTTATGGTTTAATGTGCATAATATTTAAAAGCATTTTCGTAAGCATAGCACAAATATTCGGAAAGCTATAAATGTTTCTTTAAAAAATCCCAAATTTTTCCGCATGTGTGTTGCTTATAACATGCAGAGTTTTCATTCAAATTATTCGAAATTTGCTGAACACTTGACAATATGTTACAGAAGTATTGTATTAAACTTTTAAGTAAATACGTTGAATATTACAGGAAATATGAGTGTTTGTACTAAATAATTTTTTACTGAACATGTGCGAGACGCAGCGGAATTTTTCTTTCATACCTTCAAAGCCAGATATATAGATCAACTTCAAAAAAATTCCAGTTGAATCCCATTAAAATTCAGAAACTTGTAGGCATTTCAGTGAGGTGGATTTCAATTTCTCTTTAAGAGAAGCTAAATTATGAGGGTTCTTGTACAAACTGATATTTTTTAAATTTGATTCTTCGAACAGTAGCATTAAATTGTAGTAAAATTGAATATCTTGAATACCATGAACACTCATAAATTAAATACATTATTTAAATTGCATTTTCTCGAATACCATTCGTAGATTCAAGTTTAAAAAATATCAGTTTGTGCAAGAACCCTCATTATTTAGATTCTCTTAAAGAGAAATTGAAATTCACCTGACTGAAATGCCGAGAGATTTCTGAATTTTAATGGGATTCAACTGGAATTTTTTTTTAAAGTTGCTCTATATATCTGGCTTTGAAGTTATGAAAGAAAAATTCCGCTGCGTCACTTGTACAGTAAAAAATTATTTAGTACAAACACTCATATTTCCCGCAGTATTCAACGTATTTACTTCAACGTTTAATACAATACTTCTGTAACATATTGTCAAGTGTTCTGCAAATTTCGAAAAATTTGAATGAAAACTCTGCATGTTATAAGCAAAACACATGCGGAAAAATTGAGGATTTTTTAAAGAAACATTTATGTCTTCCCGAATATTTGTTCTATGATTACGAAAAACATGTAAATATTATACACATTAAACCATAACCATTGATAAAAGTTACATCTCGTTATCAGCTTTCTGTGGAACAGGATAGCTGAAACTCCATTTTTGCCTTCATCCCTTTCTGGTGGTCCCTCTAATTGCCCTCGTGACCAAATTTTCACTGTAATATGTATATGATACTCTATTGAACGTCACGCGATTCTCCAGAACTGATTTCGAAACATGGTTTTCGTATTAATTGCAAATTTCTCGCATTTTACGAAATATTCCTTAACTTTTGTATGCCAGTGTAATTAAAGTATAAATCAATAATTCAGAATGGCAATGAAAATATTTCTGAGTAACCAAAAGAGAACCCACTCACCCTGCCTAAGTATCCGGGTACACTAAATAACAAGGTCGCCACAGATAGTTATACTGTAGTTAGTTACAAAATGGTCATAACCGGCCCATGCACCAACAATTCCAGAAGATGGTACGTCCCGTAATCGGAAATGGGGCCCTACAACCAATCTACCATTATTGTACCCCTAGAGGAAGCGAGAACTGGCATACTGAGTGGAACCACTTCTCATCCAAGTACTCGTGGTGCCCCCCCCCCCCCCCCCGGGGAGATGATATTTCAGAATAAGGCAGAAAACTTAGCCCTAGTTTTTGGTTCGTTAAAAAGCTTCATTACTATAAAGGAAAATTAAATTATCTTACAGAAAAATTAACGTACGTAAAATTAACGCACAAGAATCAGCTCAGATATATCCAGCAAATTATAAAATAAAGAAGGCTTTTTTAAAATTCCTAATATAACTTTTGCTCATATTTAAAAGTATGTAAAACTGGAATAAATGCGTCTAAGTCATGAGTTTCCGCAAGAATGTCTGGAGCCACGGTGATTTGGTGCTAATGTCTTGTGGGACTGGAGGGTTGTAGATTCGAAACAAGATTCTGCCAAAGATTCTTCTTATAATGAGGCCTAGTGCAAGTGACGCCAATGGAGGAAAGTCATTCCACCGGTGTGGCAAAATAATTTGGAGATGGCGTGCAGCTCGAGTGTAGTCGTTGTGATCAAACCACAGTTCAATATTACGAGGTCCATCCCAAAACGGTCTTCGTCTTGATTCAAAAATTAAAATAACTAAACTAAACTAAATTGATCCAGGTTTCGAGACAGCTTGGAACCTTTCAAAACCTGGAATAGCTGGCGGCACGCATCACAAATGTGGTTATCTGCTATCTACAAAAGAAAGCATATGCTGACTGTATAATTACAAAGGATTTAAACCAGTTATAGATTAAAAGACAATATAAGAGCTTATACAGTAAAACACAATATAAGAGCTTATATAGTAAAATACAATATAAGAGCTTATACAGTGAAAGATAATATAAGAGCTTATACAGTAAAAGACAGTTTTTACTGTTCAGCAATTTTTTTTATATTCACTCAGTACAAGAAACAGAATTACAATTAAATAAATTCTCAATAGTAAATTTTCATACAAATGGGTACTTAGTTACAAAATATAGATATTTTTGTCATTCTTAGATGTTTTGTAATGTTGATGTTGATCTTAGATGTTTTGCACTTGTTGAGTAAACTAAACCAAAAAAACAGTGAATGTTACACCTATAAGAGGTTGTGAGTGTACTCGACTTTAGTGATTAGTTAGATATATTTGTAGAGAATATTCTTTAGTATTTAAGGACGAGATTTCTAATGAGGAAGATCGGGCATTTCGAGATGACTCAAACGACTGAATGGTTTATTCTACCTTAAAAAGAAGAAACTGGAATCTCAATCAGGGCATTCTTTAGGACAGTTTTCTCCTGTATTTTACAAGAGTTTCTACATTTACAGTCCTGCACTGACGTGCTAACGTGAAGATTCGAAATGAACGTCTTAAAAATAGTCATTTCATTCTGCTTGGAAAAGATTCATTATATGCTTATTTAATGCTGCTTGGCAAAGATTCATTTATTTAATACTGCTTGGAAAAGATTCATTATATACTTATCTAATACTGTTTGGCAAAGATTCATTATGTATTCTAATTTTTGAGCCCCTTTTTAAAAGGAATAAACTGGAATTTCAATCAGGACATTTTTCTCGCTATATTTTGCACAACCTGCTGAGATAAATACATTGATATGCTAACGAGAATATTCTTAGTCATCTTATGAATGCTTATTTAACATTGCTTGCCAAGGATTCTATATATATTTAGCTCTCTAAACATCATTCTTTAAGCAATGATGCTTAATGATTTCTTGATAAGCAATGCGATGTACGTAAACAAAGATAACATTCGAGCAAGTCATTTCTTTGCCAACAGAGTAGAAAGAAAGGTATATGTGTTTATGTCGAAACAGTTTTTATTCTCTCAAGGGGATAAATCGCATACCCCTCCAGGAGAGTTGCAACGCCATCTTGTGACAAAATAAAAAATTATACCGTCTGTGTCGTTATAACATTTTGCTCTCTCACAGAGATAACTTGAATCTTTCATCTTTTCGCTGCAGTAGTAGAAGAAAAATACAACTGTAAGTTTTATGTGTTTTCGCCGTTTAAGGATTCTTTTCCCATCTTTACAGAAAGACAAAAAAAAGTTTGAGAAGCTTCTGAGTTTAGGTTAAGAAAGAATGAACAAACTGGTATCTAGGTTACGTTTTACGATTAGAACCTTCGTAATACCCATATTTTAGTTTCTTAAAGGAATGGACATGGTAGACTGCCAAAATATCTATTAAGGTACCATTTCAATAAAGCATCATAAAACACAAAGTAGCTGCAAAATGCTAAAAACACATCTTGAAGTTATAAATATCTATCAGGAAAGAAAAAAGACCAGATGCGTAAAAAGGCTTCTTATACTGTGTACACAAAAAATTGTATTTTAGCATTATATACACAACACAATTTATTTAGCTTCTACTTATACACAATTTATTTATACTATAAAATTTATTTAGCTTTTATTAATTTACAATTTATTTAGATGTAAAAAAATAATAAATAAATAAGCTTCTCGGCTTTTCCCAAAGGAAAAAATAAAATGATATCTACCCTAAATTGTAGTTTAGATAGCATCGTTATGATGTTTGTTATATAAGCTTCGAAGACTGAGAATTTCCGAAATTACAATGCATGATATATCTTAGTTAATCAATCATGTGATAAAAAGTATACATAAAATGATGTGATTTGCATATACCTCTTTTCCAAGACGAATATAGGTCAACTGAAATAGCTTTAATAAACACAAACTGGATTTAACAATCAGATCTCTTATTTTGCATGCAACATATCAATATTTCACATAGTAATCTATTATCTAACAGACACATAAAAAAGTTTCTTATACTTTATGAAAAACAAATAAACTTTTTGTGTTCATGCTGCAAAAGAAAAATAAAGTGGTTTCTATGTGCTAAGTTTTAATATTATATCATTCCTAATATGATTTAGCAACGGATTCGGAAACCCTCTGCGCTTTTGCGCGTGCGCCGGGTGGAGTTATTTTCATCAAAATAGGGGGAAAGTGAAGAATGGAAGGGTGATGTTTACATTTTACTGAGCGTGATCTAAAAAAGAACTCCGGAAATGCGCTCATATGACCCATTGCCTGACACCCCTTTCCGGTGCAAAATCGTCCAAAAGTGGTAGTCTCGGAAACAGTTGCTGAACAGTATCCATATTTTGATAAATGATGGTTTCGTGAATGAAGAGCATGATAGATGACTAAAATATGTCTAAAAGACCATTTGGAGAACGTGTCATTAAAGTACTACTAAAATACTATAACCACCTTTAGAAAAATGTTAAAAATATCCATGATGGAATAAAAGAAAACCGATGCAAAAAATTCATAATCTTCGAAAGAAAATATAAACAAGCATCTGCGTAAAGTTTTCGGATTAGATGATTCCTACTGTCTTTATTTTGATTCCCTAAACGAACAAACATGATCGATGGGGAAAATATCTATTAAAGAAGCACTTAAACAAAGTATCTTTAAAAACAAAGTAATGCTGAAAATGCACATTGAAACATAAGTATAAGAGAGTATAAAAACATCTACTAAGGGGAAAAAAATAAACTTGCATAAAAAATTTCATACCGGTTTCTAAATATCTTTTATATTATTTCAAGAAAAATATCCCTTAATCTCTGCATTGAGGTTTACTTTAGATATAAATTTTTAAATTTATATAATACTACTCACAAATATAAATGTAATGCGTCTCATATATGTGGAATTTAGAATTAGATTTCGCCGTTATTGCACATATGTATAACAATAGTATCGACATTAAACACAGTCTAATACTTTTCAAGCATATAGTACATTTGTATGCAAACTTTTATTATTTCTATAATATTCATGCTTAATAGCCAGTTACTAAGATATAAATTATAATTAAAGATCGGAAAATGTTTCAGTGTTATTCGAAGTGTTAAATTAAATATTGTTGTTTAATATCCATATGAAAACGCTATAGTGACTTTAGGAATGAGCCTACCCATTTTTCAAATTCTAACTTTATTGACAGCACAAAATACATACAATCGGAGCTTTGCTATGCAAATAGTTGTACTTTCTATAAATTAAGAGCATTAATGATTCCTACATTTTTGTGTAGTTAAGATATTGAGAATTTGTTCAAGAAGACATCATTCCCGATTGTTTTTTTCTCTGTTGCTCTTATATCAAACTAAGCTAATATCAATTTATTAATTAACAACAGTTTAGTGAATGAAATTATCAGGTTCATAAACGGACTATTTTTATTTAGAAAACTATTTTCATTTGCGAGCGCTTTGATATTTTTATACTTTTCACGCTAATATATTTTAAATGTTGAAAGACAGACCAGTTAAGCTGATTGCCGGTTAAGTTAAGAAATTGTGAAATGCCTGAATTCTTATATGAATAGTGAAAAAAAAGTTCTACCGTTCATAAAGGCCAGTCAGTGTGTGCGCGTGCTTGTGTGTGCGTGTGTTTGTATGTGTGAGCGCGTGCGCGTGCGTATGTATGTTCGTGCGCGTGTGTGTAAGAGTGTGTGCGCGTGTGTTTGTGTGTGTGTTATATATATTAAACGAATTTCAAAGTGTTACATTGGTGCTTCATAACTGCTTGATTAACAAATATCCTAAGCAGGAAATATAAATACATAATGTCATCTATCGTACAGACCATGCATAATTAATTAAGGGATGTAAGAGGGTAACTTAATAAAGTTCTCTATTAATTTCAGTCAAAAACATTTTAACTAAGATAATTCATTTTAATTTCTGTCGTCTCTTATTTAATTTTTTTTTAAAAAAAAAAAGCCCTTTTGGTTAAACTTTTCGCGACAGTAGATCTTAGGCCAACCTCAGTTCTGAGGTTGGCCTAAGTTCAAAAGATTCTAGTCTAGTACTTACATAGGCCATAAATAAAGGCTTTCATTGAATAAATGCAATATATAATTATAATTACAGCGGATTTGCAAATTACGTGGCAGAAGTGATTATTTCTTATTGGTAAAGCTCAAAACGAAAAAAAATTCGTGACGCCGAAACTTCTCGACGCAAAGCCACATTACGTTTGTGATTGGAAATTCAGGAAATCCTAGTGTAGAATATATGTCGGTTGTAAATAAATGTTTTTATTGAATAAATATGCATGATTATTGAACTTTAGAAAATTTTAAAAAAGTGATTTAAACCTTTGTTTTTAATGAAATACTATATTACGAAAAGAAATATGAGCAACTGATTACTTATCTTATTTTTTAAATCTAAAACAGCAAAACAGTAAAAAATATTACAATTTAAACAAATAGATGTCCATTTTTATATTTGTATAAACAGGCTGAACAAGCTTGTGTAACATGACAAGTATTTGCTTTATTTTGTGGTGATAGGCTATATTGAAAGGCAATAAGCTGCTTTATACTTACAACTCAAAATAGGTTTATAAGTAGGTTTATTTTCTGAACATTATATGAAAAAAATTTTAATGGATCTGGAAGACACCTTATATTCATTAAGGATGTCTATGAGTATTGAGTATGGTTTTACTACCATATAATTGAGGAATAAAGTGGTTATGAAAATATTATTTTTCAAAAGTACTTTATGATCACAATTTTTCAACAATTAAATATATCTTGTTTTTTTGTACTGAGTTTTCTTAAATACCTTTATCTTTCCCTGTATTTTTAACACACTCCTTTGTGCTTCAAATTTTGACATCAGAATCAACCTTAAACATTGTCTTCTTTTATTTATGAAAAGTATATTAAAATTTGAAAAAAATATTTCAAAAACAAGCTTTATTCAATAGTTTTCCGCCTTGTAAAGTTTTAAATACTTACTAACTAACAGTACGTCCTAATCCCGCACCTAAGACCATGGCGGTCCCTTACCGGTTTGAATGGGCAATCGTAGACGGAATTTTAAACACTGAAGTGTTAATAAAATTTTGTAAATAATTTAAAAACAAACAAAGTGTTATAAACCTTAGAACATTTGTATTAATTTCAGAATCAAACTTTCCAGAAATAATTCCCTTTAAAATAAAAAAAATGTTGTCTCCTTTTTTGTTTACTTTAAATATTGACTCATGTTGGAAAAAAAGTCAACTTTGAATTTCTGTAATGCCATAAAACCAGCAAACAAAAAGGGAAGTGCATCCAATTTTGCATACGGAATAAACGTTTTATGAACATTTTGCGTGACATGCCTCATCGCTTATTCGAAGCAGATTCAACGTTCTGAAAATTCTCTCATCTCTTTAAAAACATAAGCTAATATTAACTCAGAAAGCTTTGCTTCTACATTTTTTTCCCATCCCAGTCACCACAAAAAATAGTTTTCCAATAAATTTTGAACAAGATATCGACAATCAGAGCACTTAATACTTCGGCAAGGAATTAAATTCCAACTTTATAACGAAAATGGCAGTTTTATATTATTCCATATATCGGAAATTAAGGTTTCCTGAAAGATTTATTTTTATTGTGAAGACGCTATTATCCAAAAGTTCAGCGTGGCTACTAAATTTTGAATGCATCGAAGTAAACAGTATGTGTTTATATCGATAAAATCTTTTCGAAGCATTTTTATAGTGTTATCTGGAAAACATTATTTAAACTTTCGCTTTTCTTAATATAGAAATACTTATGGTTTGTTTGTTAATTTTTTCTAGAATGTTCGTGATCTCTTTGTTATTTAAATGCCAACGCATATTTCTGTTTTGAAATTAAAGAGAATTTGAAAACTTCTGACATTTAATGTAGCCATGAAGTACTTACAGCAGTTGTCGCAGTTGCTAAACATATAAAAAGTAAAATAACGAGAGACATGATGATGCTTTACAACAATAGCAATATAGTTAGATTTTAATTTTTTTAACATTCATTGCACGGAAATACGGTGGTTTAAACCTTGAACTTACTATACTTCAGGTGCTGCCAAAGGTGACTTAAGTTGATAACACCCTAGAAATTTAAGAGGTGCTTCATCGCTAATGGCTGATGTCTAGGGGTGTAGTGGAGCCGGAACGCCGTTCCGGCACTGCTTTTTTCTATGAGAAATAAACAATAAAAAATGTAAATACCTCCTTAAAGCAACGCGATATTTGTCACCCAAGTTAGAGCGTTCCGGCACTGCTTTTTTCTATGAGAAATAAACAACAAAAAGATGTAAATGCCTCCTTCATGCAACGCGATTTTTGTCACCCAGGTTAGAGCGTTCCGGCACTGTTTATTTCGCGACTACACCACTGCTGATGTCATACATGTTTCTAAGCTGTAGATTGAGCTCCACGAAATAGAAATAACCTAGGATTATTTACAGGATTATGTCACTGGGCGAAATAATAATGGGTGGTCATAAATTATTGAACCCATTTCAAAACTTAATAAAAAACTAATAATAGTACAACTGTGTGTTTTTTAAATGAGAGGGCAAATAAAAAAGTTTTTTTTATCAGATAAGTGGTGTACCATTACGGCGTTCTTAATCTGCTACATAGAGAGATTTCCATACGCAATGGCTACCGATCAGCAGAAGTCGATGCACGTTTTTGGTTTCATTTTTCAGTTTTTCTTGAATATCTCGAAAACTATTCAGTTTTCGAATTACAATTTATTTAACAAATAAAAGAGCGTAAAATTACCTACAAATGCATGCTTTTATTTTTCTTCTAGCTTTAACAGTTTCGCAGATAATGGCTCTCACAAATGGGAGATGTCCAATAAGTTACACCACCGTAACGGCGCGTTACCTATCTGAAAAACAATTTTTAAAAAACGTACTTATAACATTATTAGTTTTTTGTATTCATTTTTGGAATGGGTCCAATAATTTATGACCATCCTGTACATCGAGTAAATTTCCCTACACTTTGAATATAGGCACGTAACACTTAACTATTAAGATGCCTGTAAGTGGTGACATATATTGCTGATCATGTATCTCAGCATGATTTAATATGATTTTTCAGATTAATGATTCTCATATTAGAATGTTATCGATAGCAAATTTTCTATCAATCCCAAAATTCACATTTTTTTTTTTTTACTCTAAATAATACTTTCATACAATTCCAACTTGAAAGACCGTTTATCTTTTCTCTATGAAAACATAAGTAAAAACAATTTGGAAAACTTGGGTGTTACAAATATCACTTACACTGATTACATATAATTAGAAAGCAAATTAATTAAATAATACATGACCCACCTTTCATGCTAAAGTGTGCCAGAAAGTGCGCTCTTTAATTAAAATTTTCAAGTATATGCTTAAACTCTTTCCTATTCTTACTAAGTTCACAACGCTTTTAAGTATGAGAAGAAACTTATTCATAAAATGTAGATTACATTTTAGAAGTATTTAAACATAGAAGGTTTTAAAAAACAATTTATCACTTAAAGAGCCCAAATTCCTACTTAAAGCTTTAATTGAAATAATTTAGAAAGAAAGGTTTTTTGTGAGGGAGTAAATGAGAATTTATTTAGGTATTATTTCCTCTCGAGAAAGAAGGCCTCTTTGAAAACACTCTAATGTCCTTGCAATCCAAAAGTAAATGTCTTGGAAAGCTCATTTTTGAAGGAAAAAGATTAGTGATTTGTATTTTATGTTTCCCTACGTACAGTGAAAGTTTTGAAGCATAGCTTCCTTAATTAATTCTGCCGAAAAGAAAGGAAAAACGTACAATACAGACGTCGAACAAATAACTCCATTTTTTTAGAGAAACATCGAGCTTCTGAAATAAAAGCTATTCAGACTTTTTTAGTCGCTTGGTAAGAAGATGTTTTATTTTTATCTGTCTAAATTAAAATATCGTTCAGTGAAATTGTTTTCATTATAGTCAAAATACTGCTCTATCTATTACAAAACATTTTCTGATTTGTATTTTTTTCGCTCTCACTCTTTCTTTCAAAGGTTGGAATTCCATAGGTTTAAAAAAATTACTGCAGCTGCTAGGAAACCTGGACAGAAAAATTAATTTAAATGCTAAACAAAAGCACAAAATATTTAAAGAGTTTCTTTTCTGAACAAAGCTTAAATGTCATTTTATGTCCATCGATCGTCAAAGTTTAAATGGTTGCACGAAAATGGGTTTTTTTACCAGCTGTTGCTAGTTAAAATTAACATACTTTTTTCCTCCTTCAAAGCTTTTTTTTAATTTTGAAGCTGGAAAATTAGTTTTGTATTTACAGTCATTAATAAACGCTTCTAACGAACTTTGTCAATAAATTAAATTCTACCAGCCATTTTTTGTAATGTGCCTGTTGTTTTAAATTTGACTAAGGAAATAAAGGTTACAAAAAAAATGTTTAAATGACTGAAATCGTTGCTCACCGGTTTTTTTCTGCTAATTGCTTAATTTCGTTTAAACTAATATATTTTTTAATTTTACGTTGACGTGAACGTAAAGAAATTTTGTTAAATGCATGCACTAATGAATGCGCTTTCTTAAAGAATTCTATCATTTGAAGGACGGCTATATTTTGATAATTAATGGCAGGAATATTTTAATATCTAAAATCGAAATTGACCAAATTATGCAATGAAGGACAAAAAAAATCACGAGATGCGTTTTTTTAAATAACAGCTATAACTAAAATGTGCATAAGAACTGTATTCTTAAAACATGTATTGTTTAAATTTTTGCGCAGTTATTCTTAAAACTTCTTTTTAAATTTATTTCAGGAGGGGTTTCATTAACAACTGTTATAATTTATAATTTCAGATACCTTAATATGCAGAATACTAAAAACTGCAAAGACATCTTTTGAGTACTAACACTGACTAAAACAGTTTTCAGTGATTTTATAACTGCCATTAACCTAAATATGAAAAATTTATTATATGTAAGTTTTGGGACAACAAAACAGGACAACATAAACAGTTTAGAAAGGGGCACCTTCCGAGAAAATTGGAAAACCATCAAGAACAAATAAAAATAATGTGCATCTCGAGGAGTTTTTTCTATCAGAGATATGTTGAAAGACGTGGTTTAGTACAGCTGTAAGCTTTTACCTCGAACTAAAAATTTCAGAGTCGACAACACGTGTGCTTTTCAATAGTTCTTTGCTAGTCTGGGGAATGTCATAGAAGATAGAATTTTCATATTGTCGTAATTGCATTTAACTCTAAGATAATTATGAATGATGACCGTACGTCTAATATAACTGAGCCACAAGGAGATGCCATAAGAATGCATTCGATATCACCATGGTCCTTAATCTTCCTCTGTACCTTGTGAATTTGGATCATAAACAAATATAAATTGAAATGGTTTTGAGTTAATATCGAAATGGTTTTGAATTTAAGGCCTCTATGAATAACTTTACGTCTGAACAACCTGCTATCAAAAGAAGTGAAGTTCTTGTAGATTATGTGAAATTGGGCCTTTGAGATTAGATCAAACTTCTTTCTTTACCTTTAACAAAAAGACGCACAAAATTGTGAACGGTACAATCACTTAAATGTTATTAATTGGAACAATATAACACCTAAAACTTACATTAGCATCGTGGCAATAAATCTATCTTCTTTCAAGATATATAAAGTGATCATTCGTTCTAATGCCGCTAATTTTTAAAAATCAAACGCACTTCTACTTTAATTTTAAAGATAAAAGCATTTCTATTTTAACTTATGAGTCACAAGAACCTTTAATTTTTCCACGACTCTGAAAATCTAATTACTTTAATTTTCAATGTCTGAGATAAGACCTCTGCACCGGCTAATATTGAGAACAGAAAAATGCTTCGAGTAAGCAAATATCCGGAGATTTTCCCCTTGCCCGATAGCATAAAAACTGCGACTGCGTTTCTAAGTTCCTCTTTCTGCTACGGACACACGCGTCACTTAGCGGAAGAGATTTCAACAGTGGCCATGGTTTGGACTCGGCTAAAATACCGTCTAAATATTTTACGAGTACTCATTCAACGCTAGTAAAAATAAGTGAAGACTTCCAATAAAATATTATTGATTTTAAACAACTGCAACACTTTTATAAAATCTCTTGACCTCCAACCAATTTATATTTTACGTATATACCAAAATGCACCAAGAACTAATTGAAGACTAAAAGTGGTAAACGTTGTAAATGCCGCAAGGCAAAATGTTGGAAAATGCGATAATCTGTTTTTGCACATATCTGTCACTTACATCGTTTACCACGTACACTCAACATCAACTTGAGACCTCTTTCGGTACCTACCCGACATAATCCTTTTTTCCTATCAGTACCACATTATAATGAATCACTTTTATAATTACGATACATACCTACCTACTACCTTTTCCGTCTTAAATTAACCAAGTGGCTTTCTTTTTCCTTATTTCTTTACAAACATAACAAACAGTCCTCTCTCATTGTATTCGCTTTTTGGATTTATTTATTTATTTTTTTCCAGACTAAAAATAAAAGTAATGAGGTGACCACAAATAAAAGCCAATTTCAGAATATTGTTTTTAATAAAAATAAAATAGTGAGTTGTTAACGAAACCTAATAAACTTGAGTAGGTACATATAAATTAGTAGGGGCAGTAGAGTTTTAGAGTAATACTGAATGAAAGAAAGTACACAGGTAGGTAATAATCGTTAACAAAGAAGTAATAATAATGTTCAGAATATATTTTGTGGCAAGTTTACCTACATTTTTAACCATAATCTTCATCGAATTTGCCAGTATCCATCTCAATGTCCACACACAGGTCACGGTAGAAGTCACGATGTTTATGCTCCTTCAAGTAGTCGCAGAGGTTGAGCAGGTCTTTCTTCTTCTCCACACTTATGCTATTCTTTGTGGGCAAACGAGGGAATTTGAGTAGGGGAGGAAGTTTTGAATGATTTTTGTTTTTCTTGAAAACTTTGTGAGTAGAGAATGGTAAAGATCACTGAAATCCTCTTTGTGACTTATCTTGTTCGGATCTTGAAACACGAATCTGTGACAATTTGCAATAGCTGCAAAATCAAAGAAGTCCTCGTTTTCCATGTGAACGACTTTGAACGGCTTAGAAGGCCGTGAACGTGATTACGTCATCTAAATCTGATGGAACCATTGCCTTGCAGTTTCTTTTCCTCTTTTCAATTAGACCGAAGTCACGATCGCATGGCATGAAGCTATGACCACTTACAAAAAATTTTATTGTTATCTCATCGAGAAAGTTTTTTGCTATGAGATATATCAAAACAATCAAGATCATTCTATTTTTGTTTTGGCCCGCGCAGTTATCGGCCCATAAAATCACTCGACGGGTTTTTAATTTCGTGGTCATAATCTTGAAAAGACAAGAAGCAACCTCATTTCCTCCATTACCAGCTATACCCTCATGTCATTATTAGTCGAATCATGTATACACAGATTATAGCAAGAAAGCTGCCTTGAATAGAACATTCGTGAGTGTGTTAGGGTGGGAACAAAAATCACTTGCTGTAAGTCCATAGCAAAGACTGTCACACTGCTTCCTGGCATCTGAGAACGGATTGTATCCTCCTCATAATATCTTGGGCCTCATCACTTTCAAGGATGTGAAGCTGTAGTTGAGTCTCAGCTATCCGTTTTTCCGATGGGGAAGCACTTATTGAAACAGAAGCATTCAACTTGTCGCATTTATTACAAGTGTCAGTGCGAGGGTGGGAGAATTTCAATTTCAGAAAATCTTCCTTGAAGACAGGTACGTAGTACGCTCGTGTAACATTCGATTGTGGATAGGGGAGAGAGGGGCACCTTGAACAGGTTTTAGATATTATTGCATGTGCATTCAAAGCTAATGTAAAATATGAAAAATTTTATGTTCTAAAAAAAACTTTATTATATCAGTAAATGAAAGCCAGAAATACAATTAATTACTGCATCAAGAAAATAGAGAAAACTAACTTTTAAAATATTATATGAAATGGTTCAATGTTCCCCTTTGGGTGGGGTAGTTTGAACCTCCAGGACGGGCAGGTTAAACCCATGTGAAATATCACTACAAACTAACGAAAGTGATAAATGCCTCTTCACTGACCACTTAGAATTGACATTGGACACTTAGGAACACATATTCTGACAATTATTATTTTTAATGTAGACACTGAAATGCAACATCGATCGAACCCTCTCAGTGGAAGCAGTTGTCGTTGCTTTCCGAAGACACATCACAATGTTATTTGTACTTATGTAACTTTAATCTTCTACGTCTGGTTTAAAAAATATTCCAGTCAGATTATATTGTCTATAAAAATCAGCTTCATATATATCAACTTCGTCATCTTCTCATGTTAGATTAATTATTTTTCCAACATAATAAAGGTTTTTCTGTTTAGAATCCCAAGTTTATTTATTCTTGAATAATTAATATAAAAGTCCCTTGTATCAATACAAGCAAAGTTAATGACGAAAGAATTGTTTATTATGTTTTATTCTAACTAAAACATTATCCTACTCTTACACATTTAATAATGAAAAATTAATAACATTTTTAAACTTCGTGTAAACATCATATTTATTTGAGCATTTTTTTTTTCATTTTTGATTTAATTTACACCATTATTTAAATGATGCTTGATTTTTAAATCATTTGAATTTTTGGTTTGATATTTAAATTAAAAATTTAAATTTATCTAAATTAAACTGACTTAAAATTTAATGTTCTTATATTTCAATTCATTATTATTGTTTTTATTTGATATTAAAATCAAATAGGCTATATATATGTCTGTTTTGAAATGTAAAATTCATAAATCAAATAAATAAATGTATATTATTCTCTTCCATACATTAAACAAAACATTACTTTACTAATGGGGCAGGTTGAACATAGGTTCTAACTGCCCCGTTTCTTGTGGTTCAATGTGCCCCGTTGGCTGCCATCTTAAAATATTTACTTTGACAGAGTTATGGTGCAACACTTACATTTAAAACTATGATACAAATCATCATCTGGAACATTACAATCTGTTCAATAAAAGAAACTAATTAAAAGCACATTCATCAAAGTGAAAATAAACTGTTATCTTACCTGTAAGATTTTACTCTCATATGTGGATTTTAAACACAACTTTCTACAATGGCATCAAGCAAGGGAAATAAACAATGTTTTGCATGAATCATATATTTAGTACTAGTTGATAGTACTGTGGTAATATCTAGTGTGAGAAAATAAAAATAAAAGAATAAATGCCGATGGTTCAAGGTGCCCCTATGTTCAAGGTGGCCCACTCTCCCCCTACTGCTTTTTGAATGCCGTGTATAGTCGAGAACGATTGAGATCAGGGCTCAAATACTCTTTCTTTGATTTTTTTTTCTTGAGTAGTGACTAACCTCACGAGGGAATGACAAAATATGACATCGAACAAGGTTCCTATCATCATCACTGTACTTTTTTATGAGCATTGCATCCTGGTACTTTTCCTCGTCTATCTTCATACACGAGTTTTCCTTGCTTTTTGAGGTGCTGCAAAGTTTGAAGACACCTAGCTGACAAACCAAAAATGTTTTTGAATGTATTGCTACAAACTTGGACATGTTGCCCTCTCCCATTGGGTACTGTATAGTACACAGTAATCTTACGTCTGCTTTCAGAAAGGTCAGCATATTTTCCATGTCGTGGTCGACTAATTTCAGCGACTTGCATGCGGTTAAGAAGGTAGGTACCTTGATCCTTGTAACTGATTTTATAAAACTCCATAAAAAGTTGATCTCGGTACTCCTTAGACAAAGTTTTACAACCATAGCGGCATTTGCAAGTTATAGTAACTGAAGGAAGTTCTTTACCTTTCATAGCTTTCCCTAACGATGTCGTGTATGGCTTGCCAGAGTGCTTCAAACACCTTCTTTCTTCAATCACTTTCTTTTTTGTCACCTTCACTGGGGAGGGATTCATATTTGAGCACAATTTTGGATTGTCAAAACAATAGAAAATTGATGAAAAAACACTGAACCGCTAGAGCTGATGCCACTGGTACGAATGTAAACAAAGACTGTTTTGGTCCTGTTCATCTACAAAGGAATGGCGCCGCTAGGCACTTTCATCTTTCACCAAATTAGCCCGCACGGACATTCACACTAGCGACATCTTCATTCACTCTTTTCAACTATTTAGACGGCTCCTAGGCACTTTCTACGTTTACCACATTAAAAAGCATGGCACATTCAACAGTTTTGCGTCAAAAAACCCGTTTCGGAAATTTTGGCACTTTCATCGTTTACCACTTTTAGTCTTCAATTCATAGCTAAAAAGCCAATGAGACAACTAGCTGCACTTGTAATCAGTCTTGTCCCTTGTGAGAAACCTAAACTCATATTTTTGCTTAATATTTAACAAAAGCATTTTAATTCGAGAAATAGGCGCTTCCTGGCAATAAACTCCCAAATAAAATTTTGAAAAATTTAATGATTAGATTACATTCATTGTAATTCTAATGAAGAGAATTAAGAATCTTGAAATAAAGCGTAATTCCTACGCTTCCCTTTATTTAGTAAGCCTTTTTCAAAATGTGGCAATATTGCTGGATTATGTGATTTCGAATTGCTTTTCTATGCATTATACTTCATCAAAAATAAAATATATAATAAATGTTCAATAAATACTTGTTATAATGATTCAAACAGCTTCATAAAACACCCTTTGTTAATGTTAACACTAAACTAACAAGTTTACAGTTCAGATTTCATGCGATATAGTTTTAGTTAAGTACTTTCATCGTGTGTTTTAAAGAAGGGTATTGTATGCTTTATCAAGTTTCACGTCCCTCGAAGTTGAAATTCCACGCCAAAATTTTCAGGCCTGGAAATAATTCATGTGACTTAATAGCACTAATCATCCCATTGCATTTTATTCAAGTCTTGCAAGTTAATTGCTTTATGGTACTGGAAAGTGGTGTACTAAAGTATATTAAACAAACGAAATAAAACTTTATTTTATGAAATAGGGAAATCTTTCATGATTCGAGTGTAATACTTTCGTAAATGATTAATTTTTGTTTTAAAAAGAGAGATCACCCAGTTAGTGAGCATTTTTAATCGCTTGCTTTCATGGTATTTCTAAAATACTTAGATCAAAAATTGAGCCCAATGAGCTTAAAAATCACTAAATGAATATTTTTAAGGGCTAATGTTTATTAAAATAGAATGCACAAAAATGTATTCTTTAAAAGAACATAGTTAAAAATAATGTTTAAAATTTTATAGCAAAACATTTTCTAACGGTCAGCTGCTAATGATACAAGGTAACAAATTAATGTTTTGCTAAACTTAAAGCAAGCTATTTTTATGTCAGAATTCCGACACGATATTCAAATAACTTGCATATCATTCATTCATTTCAATTTGAAGCGCATTCGATGTCAAAAGAAATGCTTATTTGCATAATTTATTGCGAGAAAAGTTTACGGTTTGGAATTAACAAGGTGAATGTGATGCCAACAGCAGATGAGTTTTCCTGTCACATATTAATAGGGTGTTAATTCCGAACCAACTCGTTGAAGCAATAAAATAATCTTTTTCTCTAAGGTACTGCTTTTCTAAAGGAATAAACTGTAGAAAGAAGATGTGATTGATATCCAGGTGCTGTTGTCTTTCGAAATTCTTTTTCTTTCCACGCAATTTGCTGCGGTTGGAAAGAATATTTGGCGACTTTTTTTTTAATATTCTCATATACACCGGAATAAATCTTTGAGGGAAGATATTAAACTTCAAACAAGAAAAAATAAGACGTGGAAAAAAATCAGTCGAGTTTAAGGTTATCGAAGAAGAATGCAAAGTAAGGCTTCTCCAGAAAAGCGTATCAATATTTCACCGACAACTTGATCGATGAGTATGAAAGCCGCATCTGGAAAATGCTGATTGCCTGGAAACCTCTCTTCCACCAATAAACTTAAATCGTCTTCTCAGGTCCAAGGCTGGAATTTTTAATACTATAAAAATGGTTTTTCCATCACTTTTGCATCTTCTTTTCATAGGCAAAGGCTGGATTTTATGCTATCGAAAAAGATGGAAAGGTCATGCATCTTGGAAGAAAAATGCAATTTATTTACTTTCAGAATGTATTGCAAAGAATGCTGCAGCTGTTTCTTTTTATTTGTGTCTCTCGTTTTGGCTCCAGTTTTCACCTCATTGTAAACAGTGGAATAAAATTGATATAAAGGTGACAGCGGTAAATGTCATAGACGCTTTTTTTACACTCGTCGGTAGGTTTTTTTGGATGTAAACAACTTAGGTGAATCTTCACTGCTGGTTATCTTATTTGGTGTCGTGGCACATGAAGAATGGGTTGAAAGACCATTACGCAAATGTTAGAATAGAATCGTAGTTTTATCAGTAAACACGAAAAACTCTTCCATTAAAAAAACTAACAATTCAATATGATGCAATAAAACTTTTTTACTGTCACTTTCTGTTTTCTCCGCTTTAGATGAATTATTGCTTTTCTTAAGTAACAGAAAATTTTTGATTTTAGTTTAGAGAATTTTTTAAGTATATTGTTTTAAACATTAAACTTGACTTAGTTAGGTTAAAAGAGATTTTCATATTGGAAGCAATGTATAAATTTAAATTGCATTTTTTAGTCAAGCTATTTTATCATAAAATACAAAACGTAACCTCAGAAGAGAAGATAATGCAACCTGGAAAGTAATCAAAATATGCTTTTTTTTCCTTTAAATTAGATACCTGTGTTAAACCGGTATTTTTTTATTAATACCAATGTAAGATTTTATTATTTTCTTTGGAGAATTAAAAAATGTTTTCATTATTTTCAATCTATTAGCGAAATAATAGCCCCACTACTATATTTGTAAGACCATCAGCATTCATTTTTTAAAAATCAAAATCAGTAGAAAAAAATTATCTATACTTTAATTACAATTGTAACACAAATAATAAATGAGTCTCATGAAACTGTGCACAAAAGCAATGAAATATTATTGTTATCGCAAATAAATTAATCATGGGTAAGGGAGAACGAAATGGCTGAAAATAAAAGTAATAATGTTAATTTTATGCAGTATTATGATTCTCTCAGATACATTTAAAGGATTCAATTACCTCAAACTTACTGAAAATAGTTGTTGCAATTTTTTTCTCTAGTAGCAGAGTCTTACTTGCATTTTCTTTATGCTATTTGGTTGAACACAATAAATATGCTTTATGATTCAAAATTTAAATCATAGATAAAATTACCTATTAATAAAGGAAATGCGTTTTAAAAACTAGTACAATGCGTCTTTTATGAAAAACTGTTTTTAAAAACATAAATGTTCTATGTGCTATCAAATACATCCAATTTTTCTGCATTGTGAAACGTATGTATTTCTACGTATTTTTCTAGTTGCCTAAGCTTTAGCTGTATGTCTGAATAAATAAAGCGAAAACAGCTGACGGGGCAGGATGAACTCCACACACACATCTAGCTTGAGTAAGTTAATTACACTTAAGTCACGTTTTAAATCAACAGCAGGGCAATTTGCGACTCCTAATTTTTAAGTCAGAAGTTGAGAACGATACCTCATCTCCGAAATTCCCCAACGTCCAATCAGTTTAAATAAGAAAAACATATGAGTTTGAATCTTGTGTTTTTCCGAAATTTGTTTGACTGTTGTCAGATTGGTTATTGCCCTGTTGTATAATACGAATGAATACCATTTTACTTAAGAATTCTTCCTGAAAAGAGATTTCTTACCAATATAGTCAGAAGCAGCAACAACTCTTTATCAAGTGGCTACACCCACCGAGGCCATCTCGAGTACGAGAATAAGAAGTTGTCTCATAAGTAAGACGCCTCTTGGTTCCCATAGCTGCATGGAACACGGTGGCCTGGTGGTCAGGTCTTGGCTACGGAGTCGGAGAGTTCGAAACCCGATTCCACTGAAGAACCGCCGTGTAAGCGAGTCTCGTGCACGTTAAATCCGTTAGAGCCAAATTCCTCCCAACCGATGTGTTCCTGCAAACCGGGACATAAATATAACTCAACTAAAAACATTTTGCCGTACAATAATTTTGTTGTGTCTGGTTAACGTCTTAACGCCCTTCGACGGAATGTTCCTCCTTAAGATGGCTCCAAGCATGAGATTCTCGTAATGACGTGCATTCTATAAGGTTCTCATTGTCCTTGTTGCTATCCGTGGTGGTCCGGCAAGTCAATTTCTTACTTTGAGTCCTCTTGACAGGTCGGGTTGCTACGTGTGATTACCAAGTGTCTTCCATCTCTGTCATTTGTGACGCAAAAGTCATTAGGAACATATCATTAAAACGAAGATGGAAAACTATTAGGGATTGCAGAGCTCTTCTTGGAGTTTTCAGACTGAAAGTTATTTGAAATCAATTTTTTGAATGAAAAATTATTTCTATCAACTGCGTCTGTTTAGAAACTTAGCCAATTTCTGAGCATTCTTACTTACTATCTCTCTCTCATTCTTTTCTTATTCTTTCCTATGTATTATTCTTTGACGTGATCTTATCTTATTCTTTTATGGTAAAAAAAACCGAAATAAAGATAGTTTTGGATATTTAAAATGCGCGACATCGACAACAAACTGTTCGGATAGTAAATAACAAATCAGTATTTCCCTTCGCCTAATGCATTTCAGAACTAACAGAATACTTCAGTAAAGCTTACAGTCCATAAATTAACTTTCCACACAAAATAAATTATATTATTAAATAATATCGTATTTTGTATGCATTATTACTTAATTCTCTGTGTACTAATTCCATAGATAATCACATACTAACGCAAATGCTTCATAAAATCATCAAGGTAAAAATTTCGTTAAAGCCTCTCGACATTGTGTCGAGTTATTTCAAGGAAATTATGATCTCAAGTAAGTTAGGAAAAGTGTTTTCCCTGCATTGTAGTAGAGATCTAATTAAGAAAAATTCCACCACTCTTTAAGATAGAGAACTCATCCTCCTTGCTTCGTATAAAAAATCTCATTATGTCTTAATAGCTTAATGCCCTTCTACAAATACGTAACATTCCTTATTGTATTTCGCAGTAAATCAAAGAGACTGAACGAATAATTATCTTAATAATTAATTAGCGCAATTAATTCCGAAATAAAATACCTCCAGAGAAAAGTAAAATGGAAAAAGATCAACATTTTTTCTCTTCTCTATTATCCCTCGGCAAACGTATACATGCGAGGCTGTCTTAAAGAATTGACTGTCGAGGCAACGTTGAAACTCATTAGAACTTTTATCACCTCAGGCACTTAAAGATAGAATTTACTGACATTTTCGGTTTTTAAAGATTTTAAGAGCACCAAGATTCTATTCATAAAACTCGTTCGGTAAACATTGACATTGTAATTAGAAAAGAAGACAAGTGCACTTAGATTCAAATCAAGAGCAAATAAAACTTAGATACTTGTTAAACACCTTTTAGAAGACTCGTAAGAAATTTACAGTAACCAGCCAACCTTTCAGTTTTCAAATTTGCACACATTATGTAAACTGTTTTTTACTAAATGTCATCAATTAATGGCAAACCTCCTGGTATAAAAGGACTGGATATCTTAGATTACTTTAGTTCATTTTTTTATATTTTCTTTTCCACAGCGTTTCATAATTATAATGTAGCAAAATTCATATAAAAGTACTCAGCTAAAGCCTTATTATGGATTTTATAGCAACTCATTATTTTAACCCTTAAATGCCCGATTTTTTAAAAATTGATATGAAAATTTTTTTGACATTCATTTCTTGAACAAAACTTGGGTAAAGATACTTTAAAAAATCCTGTTTTGTTTTATATACGATTTAGGACCTGGAGAGGAATGTATGAACATACGAAGGACCTCTTTTTGGCTTTAAAATATTATTTATTTTTCTCCGCTGAATGGGAGTTGATATGTTGTCCGCACATGGGCGAAACTGTTTACATGATGAGTATTACATTCATACTGAAAGGTTTTTATATTGGGCCACTTGAGGGCGTTACAGTTGGTAGGCGGGCATCATGCTAACGTAACATACTCCCTCCTTGAAATTACAAAATTTCAATACAATCAAACAATTTCAAAAATTTAACACGTTACTTATCACAGTAGAATACAAAAACTATTACACAATTATGAAATTTGAATAGACATATATACAAATTAATACTGAAAGGGAAGATATTTCAATATAGAACTTTAAAATATATATTATATACAATTATGCAAATAAGTTCAATTCTATATATGAATTCTATTTACAATATCACACATGTATATACTTTTAATTAATTCATTGTGAGTAAACATATTTGACTAATACCTCTTTTAACAATAACATTTGAAACTTTGACTATCACAACTCTTACATAGCCATCTGAACCTTTAATTATTTCTTGGATTCTGCCCAATCTCCATTTATATGGAGGTAAATTTAAGTCTTTAAGTACAACCATATCATTTGGGCTTACATTATTCTTGGCAAACGGCCATTTTTTTCTAAGGTGTAGATTATTGAGATAGTCGCGTTTCCAATTCCGTTCCTGTTGGAGTAATTTAGTTATTTTTTGCTATCTTGACAAATAATTATCTGATTTCTCAATTAATTGTGGCTCTGCAATTGAAGTTATTGGACGGCCAAATAAGAAATGTCCTGGAGTTAAGGCGATATAATCATGAGGATCTGTAGATAAGAGTACAATAGGTACCTTCTATTTCTGCTGTTAAAGTTAAAAATTCTTCAAATGTGAGTTTAATTGAACCTACAGCTCTCTTTAAATGGTATGTAAAGGATTTGACTCCTGACTCCCACAAGCCTCCAAAATTTGGAGATTTTATGGAATAAATTTCCAGTTAATGCTTCTTCAGTTAAATAATTAGTTAATTTACCATCAAGATTATTCATTAATTCTTGCCATCTTTTTAATTCTGAGTTTGTCCCTACAAAATTTCCTGCGTTATCCAAAAAAATACATGAACATTTACCTCGTCGCGCAACGAAGCGTTTTAAAATTTCAATTAATGCATCAGATGTTAAATCTGTAACAACTTCAATATGTATGGCTTTTGTGGCAAAACAAATGAAGACTTCTGTATAATTTTGTTAAAGTACCTTTGCGTTGATCCTTGTATTTAATTAAGAAGGGTCCACAGAAATCAATCCCACAGTTTGGTGGGTTGAGAGTGACTCTTTCAGCTGGCAAATTTCCTAATAATTGATTACAACTTACTGGTTTGTTCTTGAAACAAACAATACATTCATTAACTATTTTCCTAGCCAAATTCCTTCCTCCAACTGGCCAAAGTTCTTGTCTGACAAGATGGAGAAATGTTTGGCGCCCTACATGTAAATACTTTTTGTGAAAAGATTCCATAATTATTTTTGTAAGTCTATGATGAACAGGAAGAAGTTTAGGATGTTTTTCATCCTGTGTTAATCTAGTTTTTTGCAAGCGACCTCCTACACGAAGAATATTATCCTCATATAAATATGGAGCTAAATTTTCAGTTTTACTTTGTTTGATATTAAGACACTTTGCAAACTTTTAATTTCTTCTGAAAATGCAGAAATTCACACCTTTTTTACCATGAAGTTAGAAGCTTCTTTGATTTCCTTTATGTTTAACTTACCATTCCTCCGTTCAATAGGATTTTTTAAATAATGAATAAATCTGAAAATGTAACTTACAATTCGAAGAAATTTAGTAAAATTGTTACTCAAACTTAAAATATCACTAATAGAATCATTAGAAACATTACATGACAAAACCAAGTCACATGAAGTTTTAAGCTCATTGAGAAACTCATTATTATTCAAATCAATAGTTTGTACTGGTAAAGAAATATCCGATTTTATGAAAGGTGTTACATGAAATCAAAGTGAATTGCTCACTAAATTTGTGGCTGTCGTACTCCTGGAGATTAAGCCTGCTGGATTGTCTGCTGAATTTTCATGTCTCCGGTCATAATTGGGACACAAGGTGTTGTCTTTACACGATTAGATACATAAGTCTTTAGCCTTTCAGGAGGAATTTTTATCCATGCCAAAGCGATAGTAGAACACATGTAAATGTGATTAATTGGTACCTGAATGATAGAAGTCACTTTGGAAACAAGGCGAGCCAACAGCATTGTTGCTGACAGTTCCAAACGAGGGGTAGTAGTAGCCTTAATTGGACACACTCTTGATTTGCAGCACACAATACTGGTTTGCACTTCACTTGATTCATTTTTTGAGCACAGATATAAAACTGCGCCATAGGCTTTATCCGAAGAATCACAAAAACGATGCAAGTCTATGATTACTGGATTAGTGATGATTGCACACCTCGGAATTTCTAGCTTGTCTACTTCTGGTAAGTCCTTTAAAAACTTTAACCAGTCATTCAGATCATTGGGTGGAACTGTGTCATTCCAATTTACCTTTTGCAGCCAAAATCTCAGAAGAAAGATCTTTGCACTTGTTATTACTGGACCGATAAGACCCAAAGGATCAAACAGTTCGTAGCCTATATGTCTCTGCAGAAGCAAATTGATTAGGCTTCCACAGGATTCTTTGTAGATCTCTATCTGATTCATTTACCAAAATCTGGCAGTACATTTTCTTTAAGACAGCACCTAATGCATACTTGTAAGTTCTGAATCTCAAGATAACAGAAAAAAGTACTTGTTGAACTGTTCCGCCATTTAATAATATGGAATTAAGCGAAACTCCATTGCTAGAATTTACAGATGCATCAAAAATGACGCTCAAGGATGTTGATGTACATTCGTATACATACGAAAGACAGAATGATGGGGAATGTAATATTCACTGATTTCTAAATCCACCGAATCTAAAATTCTGTTCATATGATTAAGTTGGAAATAGTCATATATTTACGTTTTATATTGTGTTGCCAGTGTTTTATTTTATTTAATCTTTTCCAAAGTAAATTTAAACGCCTTTCAGCCATTTCTTTGGAATCACCTAATGTTAAACGTTTGCCTTCGATTATTGGTAATTTAACAATATTCCTGCCGGTTTCATCCCTCTTATGAGTGGAAAGAAAATGTTCTTTACAGTATTGTTTTTCAAAGATTTTTTATTCATCTGGATCACCTGTGTTATCACCAGGAATAGATTCTAATTCAAAGAACTTTTTTACGGAGTTACTAAGATTATCTTTTTCTGAAATTAATCCTGAAAAGGAATAAAAATCTGTACCTTTCATTGTTCCCGTTACCAGACATCCAGACACACTGTTTTACAATAATAATAAACTGTCATATGATCTAAATTTTTCTGCCTTCAATAATTCAGAAAATAGTTCACATCCTAGTAATGCATTAATTTTGCTAGGAATGTGAAAAGTATCATCCGTAAGTTTAATTTTACTTGGGAAGTTTATTTTAGAAATATCAATTTGATTTGTTGGCGTTAAATCTGTTATTTTAGGCAGAATTTAAAAAGATACAGTTCTGGAAAAATCATTACTTTCATTGAAAATATTAGTGGTTATTTTGTTTTCAACAAAGAATTCTCCACCGGAAATACCAGAGATAGTAGAATTAATCATTTCCTTTCTTAATCCTAGAGAATTTGCGACATACGCTGCTAGAATGTTCTCACTGCTACCAGAGTCAAGGATTGCTTTTATTTTTATTTTCTGACCAAATGCATCTTCAATCAGTAATTGCGCGGTGCACAGAATGTTTGAGGAGACTTTCGTATCACTAGTCAAGGTCGCTCCAACATTAGTTAAAGTTTAGTTTTCACCGAAAGATACTTCAGTATTTATGTTAGGTCTTTCCGACGGAAAGAAGTTCGCGTTTGATTGCGTAACGTTACTTCGGTTTGGTGTAATACTACTTTGGTTTTTAGAATCTATATGTATCAAAGAATTATGAGATTTTTGACATACTCGGCAGAGAAAAGTTGATTTACATGGCGCATTATATAGCTTTAAACAGTTTTTACACAAATGATGTTCTTCTAGGAATTCAATTCTGTTTGCAATGCTCATCTTTAAAAATTCATACCATTTATGCAAAGGATGATCCATCTTACATAAGATACACGATTTTGAAACATGATTGCCTTTATTAGAATTGACAAGAAATTTTTTTGATTTATACAGCGAGCTTTGAAATTCCTTTCGGAATTTATTATTAGACGGGTTTTTCCGAATTGATCAAGTACCATTGCTCTTGACTGTAGAAATTGTAAGAGCTCATTTAGCGAAGGAATCTCTTTAGTTTGTATAGATAATTCATAGGCTTTTCTTGTATCTTTGTCAAGCCTTTCTAATATTATGTTAACCAAAATAGAATTTGTCAAGTTATTACTGTATAATTTTAAACTTTTTAATGCTCTCAAGCTTTTGTTTATAGTGTCTGTAATATTTCTTAAACCTTTGGAAGATTCAAAATTTAATTTCTCAATTTTTAGGATATTTTGGATATGTATATCCACAATTGCTCTCTTATTTTCGAAGCAGCGTTCTTTGAGAGCTGAAAACAATGACTCAAATGTATCATCACTTGTTTCAAATAATTTAGCTTCTCCACGGATTGCAGCCTTTAAATAAAATGGTTTTTGATCATTTGTTAATTCTTTATTATCAGATATTAGGCTGACAAACTGATGTTTAAAATTGGATAATTCTTCTGTTTTACCATAAAAGATTGGTAAAGGAATTTCTGGAAGCTTCGATTTCAACTCAATATGATCAATATATGATTTTAAATCTGAATTATGATCACTTTTATTTTCAATAATTTCAACTTCATTAACATTGTATTTAGAGAGCAATCATTTCAGACTTACCTCTATTTCATCTCTGTCTTCTAGTAGTGCTATCATTACCTCATCATCAGACCTTTTTCTTGCTTTTCATCTTCTTCAATATCCAAATACTGCATAAATAGAGTTTCAAATTCTTCTTTCAATACTTTAACGCTATTAAGCTTCTGCTGTGCACTAATAACAATTTTACTTTGATCATCGATTGTTGAGCAAGTATCTATAATTTTTCGTATGTTTGTTAGTTTTGATTTTATTATCCCACGGATTCGATTTAAATCCTTAACTGAGGGAAGTTTTGATTTATCTTTATCCATAGTTAGAAGCTAATCCGTCTCCGGTTGCTAGGACCAGAATGGAGAGGATTGTATAAATATACGACGGACCTCTTTTTGGTTTTCAACTATTATTTATTTTTCTCCGCTGAATGGGAACTGATATGTTGTCCCAACATGGGCGAAGCTGTTTACATGATGAGTATTACATTCATACTGAAAGGTTTTTACATTGGGCCACTTGAGGGCTCTAGAGTTGGTAGGCAGAGCATCATGCCTACATAACAGGGCCAAAAATCAGTTTGTTACGAATCGACAACACTGGGCTTAGTTGGGAAAAAAATTCATTGAGAAAATTCTATAATATTAAACATAGATGAATTTTAAGAACTAATAATATAAGGAATTTCCTTCAACATTATAGAATAAAATGTGGTATTCTCAAGCTTCATTTGCAAGATCATTTGCTTTGACCTTCTTTACAGATTTTCAAACAACAACCGAAAGGGATCGTGCTAATAGAGGGGACACGATGTTATAATAACATTTTTCGTCGTTTTCTTTAACTGTTATTTTTTCTACTTTAGAGATATATGATCTCAATTACAGCAAAGGTTTCCTTAATTTTCCATAATAGTCTTGAAATATCTTACACCTTTCTGAACGTCTTGTGGAAAACAGCGTCTCTACTTTTACTTCATCTCAAAAATGAGTGCAAAACTGACCTGAAAAGCCTCAATCCTGAAATCATATGTGTCTGAAATTTTTGAACTTGTCCTATGTAGAATCATCATTTTCATTGAAATTTTCCGTTTAGTAATTCATCAAAACTAGAATTCGTATCATTTTCTGATGTTGTCATGTAGGAGATTAAGGGACAATTAGTACAATGATCGAAGAAGATATTTATGAAACACAGACAAAGAACTGCACAATGCAAGAGAAGATGAAACACACATATGTACATGAAAAAAAAGTCAGTTGGAGTTGCGCAACACAAGTAAAAATGGGTCATGATATTATACAGAAAGACAAAAAAGCCATAATACGTGTAGTGCAGATTTTACAATTACGCGCATAAATATTAAGTGTACTTATTCATGTAGCATAGTAATTGTTACATTTTTTTTTTCGTTTAAATATTCTCTAATTCTTCGAGAAAAATAAAGTTGGAAAAGATTGTAAAAATAATTTATCCTTTTTTTTGCATTGCATTTCCGCATTTTGCATTAGAATTTTTGTAATGCATAATATATCTCTTACAGTAAGGGCTCTAAGAGGGATGAGATTAAAGGGGCAGGGAAGGAAAGGGGAGGAAAAATGTAAAAGTTTGTACATAGTAAATAAAAAATTTGTTTAATAAAACTAAATTACTTCTTCGGATCAAGCAATAACAAGCTTTGTATCAATTTCTTTTCTTTCTATAAAAGAAAGCCCGCTTGCTTAATATGTAGAAGTTACTGAGATACTTTTTCAAGAAAATTTGAAACAAAACAGCTATTGTATTAAGAATTTTCTTATTTATAAACAAGCAGATGCTAACGTTTAAACTTCATGTTATCGAAAGCTGCCACTGCAACGGATTATAAAAAAGCTCCAAGAGAAACTGCTTTCGAAGAATTAGTATTGAAGTTTCACTAATACATCAAATCAATGTTCGATAGTTTATCTTGTACATAAACGATGAAATAAAGCTCTAAACACGCAATTTAATATCGATAATCGATTCTTTATTCGATAAAATGGTATGTAAATTAACTTGTTTTTCAACATCTATCGTAAGATTTCTTATTTTTCCCAAAGCCATAACAGTATGTAAAAGTCTGAAGCAATATTTGCAAGAGTCACCTTCATATTTCCGAAAAGTTAGAGGACAAAAATTGTGTACAACGGGTGATAAGTCTTTGCCAAATATTTCGAGGTAAAGAAATATTTCAGCTTTAAATTTACTAATACATCTCAGAAATCAACATTTGGTGTTTTCGTGGCCGAATATTGCTTAGGATTCTAAAACCACTGAAAAAAGGATAAAGGTGTTCACTATAAACAATTTTCATCGTTCTAATAACTACAAGAATTCTAACAAAAGTTGATAAAATGATATACAAAAATGTATCAATATTCAAATGTAATTCTATTATTATAGATTATATTTCATCATCATTAATGATGATGAAATAATAAGCCATTATAATCAGTTATTAAATGAGCCAAAACAAAAAAGTCCACATTTACCATTTCATAAGATTGATAAAATTATGTCAATAACCAACTTTAACTACCAATTTTTGGTTACTATGCAGGTTTCGATAAAAATGTGTACACAAATTAGGAAGGGAAACATATGTATAAATATTTTAATACTAATTATAATAGGAAATTATAAGGTTAATGCTGGTTAGTTTTCTTTACAAATATAATAGGTGCCAAAACTACTAGTCATTAGCTTCCAAGCATTTATTAGCATGGTGAGCTACTGTTTGGAGTGCCTTAGTCAAAATGTCAGATTACCTATTAACAGGGGAATTTTTTTTGTTCAAATCGTTTCACAAAGGAATATTTCGTCATAGTCTATTACCAGATAAATATTGTTATACACATGCGTTTATAATTTTTTTCTAAGCCATTATTTGCTACTTCTGATTACATTACTCTTTTATATTACAGCTTCAACGGTAATATTAGATATTAAATAAAACAAATTATTCTTCTTTTCCTAGATATTATATTTTAAAAGGAAACAAAAACTGATGGGAATAATTTAAATAATCAGATTATATTCGAATAAGTAAGTTTCTTTAAAAATTAGTTTTCTTCTATTTCGGCAGCAATAGTATAAAACAGCCACGAATCAAATTTAGCTGATTTTAATCTTACTCTTGAAAAGAATCAAACAAAAATTCCCGCCTACGACATTGCCGCACATATTTTCTAATTATACATGCATGAAACTCTAGAACTAAATTATGTAGAATAATTTCAGAAACGATGTTTCTGATAAAATACTTTTTATGTGAAGTAAAAACATTAAAATTAAAGTCTAGGGTTGCATCAGATTTCCTTTAAAATTCATATTAAGGTAAGTCATAACTCAAGCAGATGCACTATCTTGCACAACATGCAATCTTAAAAATATTGTATCGCATTCAAATGAAATATTTATACATTTGCAATAACTCGAAGTAGAAACGGAAAAACTCATATGCTTTAAAACGTTTTCATTGCAAAGATAATATCTGAGATTACATGTTCTTCATTCGTATATAAATAGAGAAAAGGAAAATAAAAATAACTTGAAGAAGAAAAATTTCCAAAACTGAAAGAACTGCAAAGCTACTTCTTTAGAATAAATATCTAGTTTCAGTGAGAACTCTCTAAATAATGATGCCTTCTAGGTCATCGATAAAAAACTTTTACCGTTGCTTACGCTTAATGTATGAAAAAGTGCAGCATTCGAGTCCTTTTTGTAAGCTGCTGTTATTTTTATAGGAACAAAAAACGACTTGTGAAGGATGAAACAAAAAATAGCACATCCACTAAAAATGCAAAAATGCTCGTTGGGTAAAGTTCATCCATCCAGGATTCTTTAGAATGAAAAATCATCAAAACAAATAGAAAATATTTTTCGACGTGTCTTTAGTTTCCTGCGTAATTTATATGCACGGAAACCAGACGTGAGGTATTTGTTTTGAAGAAAACCCAATCAAAATAAAGTTTTCCTGTCAGATTGTGTGGGTAGAGGAGTGGTGCTTTTGCAACATGACGATAATAATAAAGGGGCAACCTCCGTTTTATAGGAAGTGGAGTCAAGAATTGAGGGACATCATGTTAAACTAATCAATTTGTGAATGTTTCATACTCCTATCTCTGAAATGGCAAAAAATAAAAATCATTTCTTTCTTCCTTGAAAAAAGGAGAAATTCGAAGAAAAGCAAAGTAATAAACTAGATCTTTTGTCTTCATCCCGCGGTACTTTTTTTTCAAGAGCATAGGTAAATTACTTGCTTATCAAAGTAAATAAGAATAAAGAAGACGGGAATTTTCTGAAGAAGTCATCAATATAATATGGGAATCTAGAGTGAGGGTAGGTTTGGTAGGTCCTGGCACCTGATCCAATTACTCAACCTCCCTAGTGCTTGAGTCCCAGGTCAATGTTTGTCTTCCAGAAGGAGAAGCCGGGTGTCCCAGTGATGATAAGGAAGGAGCTGTGCTAGTTGTGGACCAGGACCTAACAATATTGTGCTGGTGATTTGATTTGAATTACGCAGCTTTAGATTGCTTTCTGTTCATTATTGTCAGAAAGAATTTTTTCTTTTCTTTTCTTACCACTCTTTAGTTTGTTCCCTTTTGAGATTTCTTGTAAAATGCAAGATTGCCCCCAACGCCATTTTTGGTTCCGTAGTGTATTAAAACGCACACCGGACTAAGTTTATGGAAGATGTTCTTTGATTTGTGAGAAATCTAATAAAAACCATTAATTGCGTAATCAAAGAATCTGATTTGAAATATTTTATTGAAAATGTTGATCGATATATAAAAACTATTTTTTTCACAGTACCTATGAAATGAAGAAAATTTTTAAGAAACAAAAACAAAACGAAAAATGTACGCGTTCTTGATGTATCTCTCTCTATACAAAAGGCATTTTTTTTGTGTCTGTGTGTGTGCGATGTTTAGACGTAAAATATTGCACTTACAGCCCTGAAATTTGGCACACAGGTAGTACTAATGGTGACTCGATGCACCTCGAAGCCAGAATTTTAAAATTCAATCTAGAAAACTTTTTATTTAATATTTTGTGGTATTTTGGGTGATTTTTTGTGCTCATTTCTTCAATGCATTTTTCTAATAATCCTAGCAAGAAATTAGATTACCATAAGAAAGAACAAACAATTTCCGTTCTAATCAAATTTATTTTAAATGTCTAAAAGTCTTTTTTAAACAAAAAGTGTCTGTGCATTATTTTCTCTAATTTTAATAAATTTTTAAAAATATTTTTGATATAATTTACTGCAATACTTTTTATTGTTGTAACGCAATTCAAATCGTTTTCATTGTTTAAACAAATATTTAATTGTTTTTTCTCTTTCATTGTTGAAAGCTGAGTTAATATCCTAATACATTTTGCTTTTATATTTTATTTCACCAAACTTTTTATGGAATCTGTAAATGATATTAACCATGTCACGGGCAACGCCGTGCGGGTACTGCAAGTATATTATATAAGATAAATCAAATTTAGTTATTTCAATAAACATTCTTCAGTTAATTGCTATAAAAATCAGCTATGGACATCTGAGTTTCCTTTGCATACTAAAAGTATGAAAAGGTTCGTGCGTCAGAATTGCAGTCTATAATTTCATTCATTATATTTTACTAATGATCAAGTCTGTTCTGGGGTAAAGGCCCGATTCCACGAGATATCCGCTATGTATCTGGACTTGGTGATCTGAGGCCCTCCACCAAGGGTTAAAAGACTTCACGGTGGTGTGACTGGAGTTCTGTTCAAGTGTTATCCTCTTCATTTTCTCTCGGTTTAAAATCATGAGGTAAATCATCAGCAATCCTAAAGTAGTTTCGGCCAGCGAAAGCATTAGATTATGTAACATTATACACTGGCATACAAAAGTTAGGGAACATTTCGTAAAATTCGAGAAATTTGCAATTAATACGTACGAAAACTATGTTTCAAAATCAGTTCTGGAGAACCGTGTGACATTCAGTGGAGTATCATATACATGTTACAGTGAAGATTCGGTCACGAGGACAATTAGGGGGACCACCAGAAAGGTATGAAGGCGAAAATGGAGTTTAACCCATCCTGTGTCACAGAAAGCTGTTAACGAGATGTAACTTTTATCAATGGTTATGGTTTAATGTGCATAATATTTGCATGCATTTTCGTAAGCATAGCACATATATTCGGGAAGATATAAATGTTTCTATAAAAAATCCCCAATTTTTCCGCATGTGTTTTGCTTATAACATGCAGAGTTTTCATTCAAATTATTCGAAATCTACAGAACACTTAACAATATGTTACAGAAGTATTGTATTAAACCTTAAAGTAAATACGTTGAATATTAGAGGAAATATGAGTGTTTGTACTAAATATTGTTTTACTGCGCATGTGCGAGACGCAGCGGAATTTTTCTTTCATAACTTCAAAGCCAGATATATAGATCTACTTTAAAAAAATTCCAGTTGAATCCTATTAAAATTCAGAAAGTTGTCGGCATTTCAGTGAGGTGGATTTCAATTTCTCTTTAAGAGAAGCTAAATGATGAGGGTTCTTGTACAAACTGATATTTTTTAAATTTGATTCTTCGAACAGTAACATCGAATTTTAGTGAAATTGAATATCCTGAATACCATGAACACTTATAAATACATTGTTTAAATTTCATTTTCTCGAATACCATTCGAAGATTAAAGTTTAAAAAATATCAGTTTATGCAAGAATCCTCATCATTTAGCTTCTCTTAAAGAGAAATTGAAATTCACCTCACTGAAATGCCGACAGCTTTCTGAATTTTAATGGGATTCAACTGGATTTTTTTTAAGTTGCTCTATATATCTGGCTTTGAAGTTATGAAAGAAAAATTCCGCTGCGTCTCGCACATGCGCAGTAAAACAATGTTTAGTACAAACACTCATATTTCCTCTAATATTCAACGTATTTACTTCAAGGTTTAATACAATACTTCTGTAACATATTGTTAAGTGTTCTGTAGATTTCGAATAATTTGAATGAAAACTCTGCATGTTATAAGCAAAACACATGCGGAAAAATTGGGGATTTTTTATAGAAACATTTATATCTTCCCGAATATTTGTGCTATGCTTACGAAAATGCATTTAAATATTAAGCACATTAAACCATAACCATTGATAAAAGTTACATCTCGTTATCAGCTGTCTGTGAAACAGGATGGGTGAAACTCCATTTTCTCCTTCATCCCTTTCTGGTGGTCCCCCTAATTGCCCTCGAGACCGAATCTTCACTGTAATATGTATACGATACTCTATTGAATGCCACACGATTCTCCAAAACTGATTTCGAAACAGTTTTCGTATTAATTGCAAATTTCTGGTATTTGACGAAATGTTCCTTAACTCTTGTATGCCAGTGTATTTATTGTAAACATACGACATTATTTGAATTATTACTTCACATCACAACATCTTATTTATAATTTTTATGTTTGTTCCCTACCCTTTAAAATTTATAAATATTAGAAACTTTTATGTCATGAAATGTATATAATGCTTTTCATTGTGATTTTTACTATTTCGTCTTATTTTTTCCCTGCTTTGCAATGGTTTTTACTGTCAAGATTTGCGATAGCTTTCCATGTATTTAATTGAAAGTGCAAGTTGTTTTTTAAGAATATATCTCATGAAATAACTTTTTCTCTTTAACATATTCGAGGACATTAATGTTATAGCACTCATTTTCCTTCTGATAAAATAGGACATGAACGCTATAGCATTCAATTTTTCAATTCAATTTACTATAAAAATAAATCATTCAACATCTGTTTATTTATGAAGTTTATCAAAATATTTACTGTGCGTGAAAGTGCTAAAGAAAATGGATTTTTCTCATGTTTTGAATGTCTTTTCCTGATTAATTTTCGAAAACAATTATCTATGACTGCGTAAATAAAACGTGGTTGACTTTCTGGTTTGCTTAGTATAACAGGGAAATTTATGTGTCTGGTATCGCAATTTGTGTTCCATTTTTCTTCTTTCTTTTACTCGGGCGAATATAAGCTTGAATTGTGGAATTATCTCGTTTAAGTAATAGGACTCCAGTAAAAATAAGTAAATGCTTCAACACATGTATGTTAAGTCAAAGCATTTTATTTCTTCAGAGATTTCACAAGAACTAAAACCAATTGATTCTTTCTCTTTTGTTGCAAATGAGGACGAGATCAAAATACTATATAATATAGAGAATTTCTGCAGGACGTAGATAATGCTCTGCGCATTGTATGAATTCGCGTTATAGGTAATCGTGCTGGGTGCCAATGTTTCTGGAATAACATGAAAGACATATGTTCAAAGTTCGTTTACTTTCATTCCCTGAAGAACGGAATAATAATAATGATTAGAAAACTGTAAGATTAAGGATTCTTTCTGTGTTTGTGTCACTCGTTTTTTGGGTAACTTTCAATTACTACCAATAATATTTTGTTTTTAAATTTGACAAATTGCTATATCTTATAATTTTTCATGTTTTACAAGAAAGCGTGAACAAATCGTGCCCTGTAGAATCTGAAGCAGATTTCTATCCTTCAGAAATGATACCTCTGCAAACGTTTTATAAATATTTACGATAATACACCTTTTTAATAATCTCAGAGTATAGAAATATGTACGCTTTAAATAAATGTATACATTTTAATTCAACATCACAAGAAATAGAATTTTTGTCGGCTTATCGTTCATTATGGAAATTTTACAAGTTCCCCGGTTGCATGCATTTTGAAAGTCGTATTATTGCCCAATTTGTAATAACTATGTTTTGAAGTTGCCTGCGTTGCAATAGCGTTTCCAACTGACTTTGAAGAATATTCTAGCATCAACGAATTCTGTCAAGTATTTAGTGTTTGCTGGCGCATTACTTTGAACAAGTAAATTTTTTGTCGCTTTCTTATAATTTGTGTTCATGAGAAATAGTTACTACAGCAATATATTATTTATAAATTCTTGTCCTTCCTTAAATATTCATTCTTTAGTATTTGAAAGAACACTTTCTAAAAATGTCAACTTACTGAATTCAATACTTCATTATACTTAATTAAAATGCTACATCCGCCGTATCTTAAGTTATACCCGCAAAGACTACGCAAGACGCACTGGTATGACTTAAAATATATATCTCGTTATTTATGTATTTAAGTATATTGTCGTTTTAAATAGTTAATTTTTATCGCTGATAAGAAAACAAATAGCTTGTACTAACTTGAAGTACAAGGCAAGAAACAACAACATTAAATATTTCTATCGTTTTCAGATATAAACCATTAAAGCCCCATCGTTGAATCCACTCGATATAAGGAGAGAATTAAATTTCCTATCACCATATACGTCACCTATCCCCACCTCCTCCACCATCAAAGAAATCACCCCATTGACCACCACCACCTTGCCTCAGAAATCTTCACTTCTGCAGAGCTCAAATGTCTTCTGTCCAAAGTTTTCAGTCGACTGAAGGTCTTCGCTGCTTCCGCAGCGCGCTGTGCTCCAAACACCTCGTCTCGTCTCCTATCACCTATGAAACGTTTGAAAAACACCAACCAACAAATATGTTGAGCCACAAATTCATCTATAAAAGTAATACTACTACATTTAAAGACGAAATCGAGAATATAGCAATAAAGAGAAAACTGTAGTTAGGATAAAAAATTACAAATACATATAAGGAAAAGAAAACCTAAAGTTTAAAAGGCATGAAACCGTTGACATGATTCAGTGTTTAAAATATATGAGTAAGTAAATGCAAAGTATGAAATATATATTCTGCAGGTTTGAATGGATGTTTTGTATACTGGAGTTAAATTTTTTTAAAAATGTGATGCTTGTCAAATCTGAGGATGAAGTGTATTATTTAAGAAATATTAATCTGAGTTGTTCTTGTCAAATTTTCTGCTTGGGTGCTATTTAGACTACAGTTACTTTTACTTATGTCCCTAGTTTCCTGAATAGTACCGATGTTAATTTTTTAAGATTTCTTAATAGTATGTAAAAGCATTAATTAACTGAAAAATTAGCAAAAGTCTGAATGAAGCAAATATTCCTTGTCCATTTAATAAATCCTACAATTTGTAGACTCATTTACTTAAGGAACGATCTTACCCATTCTTTACTTTCGTTCTCACTGGCGAAATAATTTACATCTTGTTGACGTTTAAATTCGATTAAATCAAACATGCTACACAAAGTATATCTAATTTTGATAGTTTTCTTAAATGTTTAACGAGCTATTAGTATTGATGAAAAGATCCCTTTTTATCAGGACAATTTAATAGCATACAAACGTACAAACAGAAAATCTATTCTTCAGGAAAATTGCATACACGCCTTGTTGCGTTATATGAATGCTATTTGATTACAAAGACAGAACTGTCAACGTTGAAGAAACGTTTGAAAAACACATGGTAAAATTGCCCGTTTTTTCCAAAAACTGAGATAAAAATTGAAAAATAAAGGGCATTAATTGCATTTCGATAACTTCATTACCTTTAGACGTTATTACAGGAAAAAAAGCATATAGATGCTACTAAAAAGTATGAATTTGAGAGTTTATCTCTCTTAAGAGACAACGTCTGTGGAAAAAAGATAGAGGGTCTACCTAAAAATAATTTGGATGGGAAATTATGCTTCTTAAAATGGCATTAGCCGCTTTTGCCGCCCTTAATGACATATCTAGACGTCATAAGCTTTCATATAAATTGTCGAAATAAAAATTGTCGAAATCCGTCGGGTGGTTGTGGCTGGCGAACTGTCTAAAGTTTTTCCCCATAGAGGTGTATGGTAGTATGTATGGTGGAGAAATGGTTTTTTGATTTCGTTCAAAAATGAGGGGTGGGGACAGGCGACCCTTGATGACATATCTTGACGTCATAAGCTTTCATATGAAATAAAAATGATCGAAATCCGGCTGGAGAACTGTCTGAAGGTTTTACCAAATTATTTTAAATATATAAATTTAATGTTTCGACCATCGAATGACATTAGGAAAAATAAAGTTGACCAAATTTCCCGATATGATGGCAAAGATGCAAAAATGCGAAATGAATATTCAAAACTTATATCATTTGTAAAAAATGCATCATATATCTTTTATAGATAAGGGATAGAACTTGTTTAAAAACATTCCGCGTAAATGTGTCTCACATTTCCTTAACTATTAATTTTTTTAAAAACGCTCTCTTTTTTCCCTAACTGTTATGTTTGCATTTACACATTCAGTTTTATGCTTTGAATTAATTATTATTAGTGATTGTTCGAACCAAAGAGCATCTTCTAACTTTTAAAATACAATCAATCTTTACTATGGTACTAACGAGTGTACTGAAAACAAAAATTCTAAAGGATTTATCTCTAAATTCCAACAAAAAGCATCAAAACTAAGAAAAAAATCAAGCACATTACTTTGCAGTTTCTAATTAATGGCAATTGAAATGGAAGAATGATGTTAATCAATGTGTTAAAAGGTATCAAACGTTCATAGAGGGAAAAAATGACGCACGATGTCTGTAATTTTGAAATAACTTAATTTTCTAAAAACAGAGTCACAGAAAAAAGGGAACACTTTTAGCTTTTAGATAATTTATAAACATAATTATTTTTTGCAAACGACAATTGAAAAGAATATTCAGATTTTAAACTAGATATTTTCCTTTTCATCACGAAAGCTAATTCTGATAAAACCGACTCAAAGCCTCAATTGAGATAAAACCGGCAGATAAGAATGTAAGAAAGAAAAATGCGAGGCTTAAACGAAGTTTGATTTTCATCTGCCTTCGCAGGGTTAAGAAAGATGATAAAAAGGAGAACGTGTCATGATGTGATTATTAAATAATAGTTAGAAAAACTGAAGCTGCAGTTTTATTATAACCAAGATGAAATTCAGTTATCATTCCGAATGAAGTGAAAAATTTCCTTCGAAGAATGATATTAAGGCTTTGATCTTAACATAAAAATAAAAGCTTATATTGAGATCAAGAAAAGCTATGTTGTCCTAATCAACACTGATTTTTATCTCTTGTAACCGTATACAGTAGGTGTAATACGAGTAAAAAATCAAACACAAAAATTATCTTAAAAACACCGTGGTATTGAATTAACAGTTGTCGTTTACAAATCCGTATCGCAATTATATTTCTTGATTGACTCCAGCCCTTTGAAAAACATGCGAGTTTAGGATTAATTATTTCACCATTCCACATCTTCATCAACTCGTAGGAATCGCAGGCTCGAATTACACTCCTGTTGTCGCCTTGTTGTACACATACATCCTCCTCCAAGTTATGTTACTTTAATGAAAACTAACGATTAATTTTTTGAAAGTCTTTACTGTAAGGAAATGTTTTTTCTTTAATTTTCAACTTTTTTACGGCTTTTAAACATTAAAATTGAGTATATATGAAAATTTGAGAAAATGAGGATTGGTCTAGATGTGCGGAAAAATACTCAGCAAGTTATCAATGACGATAAAAATAATGTGTAGGCTGCTCAAGAAGCAATTTTTATTGACTTTTTATACATTTTCGATAAATTTTGAAAATTATGCGTGAATATTTACAAAAGAAGTTGAAGTGATGTGAATGTCTTACGACTGAACAGAAACCACCAAATACAAATTAATGGATGATGACAAAATGTTTTCATAGACTTTGTGCAAGGAGGTTCCAAATAAACATTTGGCTTTTATTAAAAACAATTATTCATCATTCAGAACTGTGGATATTTACAAGCGATGGATATCATAAAGCTGGTATTCATTTGTACTCCATTCCATTCCATTTGTCACAAGAATGGTTTTTTTCCACCCATTCAAGTCGAAAAATCAGGCAAGTCATTCATTTGAGGCTCCAAAGTGAGCTATCACGAGCGGCGGTGGGGGGAGTGAAGATCGCTCCCCCTATTCTTCCTCCCCCACTCTGAGTATTTCCGATTTTCTATCCTCGTCGCGAGGTCTCAATCTAGGCAGACCCTTTGATCTTTGATCTTGCCGCTACCCTCGCTCGAGGCTCCAAATTGGAATTGGAGCATGAAGTGTTGGATTTTGAGTTCGTTGGAATTCCATCGATTTGAATCATTTGTTCCAAATTTCATATGTTTTCGACCTTGACGATTGCTTTTTCCTTCCCGTGTTCCAAAAATTCCGCTTAACACATTTCTTTGGTGCATTGAATGAAGGTTAATACGAAAATTACTATCATTCATTTCTGAAAATGACTTTATTACAGTAGGTAGCTCAATCGATTGTGTAAGAGAACAACGATTCCTGTCCAAAAATGGCGTAATAAAGGAAATATGTCTAAAAGAAATAATAGTCATTGTTGATTAAAACATGATGGCTCTGTTTGATTTCAGTCTTTTATTGACTTTTTAGGATCAAAGTCGAATATCGTTGATAACCTTTCAGATATTTGCCTTTTCTTCGAAGGAAATGTCGGATATTTGTGGAATGATAATTAAACTTAATAAACTAATACATGGATTTAATTCAAACTTAATAAATTAATACATGGATGTAATTCAAACTTAATAAATTAATACATGGATTAAATTCAAACTTAATAAACTAATATATGGATTCAATTCAAACTTAATAAACTAATTCATGGATTGAATTCAAACTTAATAAACTAATCTATAGACTCATTCATTTCAATCTATTCATGTTCTTTAACTCTATCGATACGGGACCGTCCCATACGTCTCTTCAATCAAAAGACGATAGCCGTTCGAAACATCCGAATGTCACTCTGAAATTTCCACCCCCTTTCGTTAAGTGTGATTGATTTCACACCCGCGGCGCATGCTTTCTTCGTTAGAGTGGCTCGCCCAGATGTGTTTGGGGAAGAGGAGAGTTTTCTTACAATTCGGACAATGCCAGTGGGTCATTGTGGTTTTTGAGGGGGAAAGTGAATTTCCCTCATCTATGATAGAGGAGCTCGGACGTTCCCGTATTTTGAGGTCCCTTTATTTCAATGGCCTTAGGAATCAGAGGGTTAATAACAAGAGGCCTCTTTATTTTTAAAAAAAATTAAGATATTATTATATATAACACTACAATAAGATTCATTTAAAATCATGGTATGAAACAAATGAAAATATGATTTAAATGAAAGGGAACTTATATGGGAAGCTGAAGCAGCTCGATAAATTTCATATTACTATAAAAATTTCATCAAAACTTCTTTATGATTTACTTATTTTCTAAATGATCTTTAAAACATATTCTGCCTAATGTAAAATAAATCTTAAATTAAATATAATGCTTACAATTTTTTGAAAGTAATATTTGCTTTTAACTTCGATGAGACCAAAAATGTCTGACCCGGCCTTCGTTTTTGTTACAAGCTGAACGACCTCTTTTGTTCAGTTATAAACAGTGATCGGGGAAAGTTGTTTCATTTAAACTGCTGGACTCTATAATCGTGTAAGATGCATAGCACGCGGCTCCTTTCATGCGCAGATTAAAAAGTGATGGCGGGGAAAGAAAAAGGAAAGAAGTCCATCGAAAAAGCGAATGCATCGGAATGTCACTTCTCTGCTTCAATATTTCTTGTTGAATGCATCTTTGGAAAAACCAACTTTTCGCATTGTTTAAAAGAGCCCTCCAGCGCTACTTCATAGTTTGAGATAAGACATGGGATTTCTATGATTTTGGAAATAATCTCGACGTCTCGAGAAAATTTTCTCTTGTTGAAGCTGATAAAAATAATATTTAAATAGTGAAGAATTTCGAGACAGTTTATATATACTCTCTGAAGCTAAAGCGAGGATTAAGGAAGTTTTTAAGAGAAACTCAAAGAAGAAGAGTTAAAATAATCTTCAAAGCTTTACATGAAGTAAGATACATCTAAATAATAAATCCTTATTGAAAAATCAATTGAGTTTACTTTTCATATTTTCCTAAATATTTTGCGAAATGGTGTAACAGATATTTGGATGAATTTCTGCCGACTCCATTGTTCATAAATTCTCATTTTATATAAAAATATCATATCTTTCATTTAACCGTCCGTCGGGTGCAATACAAATTCTAACACGTTTGGGCGCAACTCATCTGTGAGATTAACCACTTAACTTAATAATTTTCTTTGCTATCTAATAAGATGACCCCTCCTGTTTTGGAAAGGGGCTGTCGGTTTCATTCATCTAAGAAGGCATAGGATACTTAAGATGTTTATAGATCCTACATATTTTTTGTGTCAAATTATAAAGCTAATTAATGATTCAATTTTAGTTTATAAGACTAAAATTTCGATAATTCGATGCACGAGTATTCTCGGGCTAGTAAGTTAAGCGGTTAAAAGTTAAATTTTTGCTTAGGCTTAAGAAAAAGCTTATCAAACTGAACTATTAGGTCACACATAGCTATATTTGCGTTTTAAAATAACTTTTTTGTATTTCCATGCAGTTTCAACTAACAAAAATGTCCAGGAATTCAGGAGGGAGTTGACGTTTGTTTTCCCGTAAGGTTCCTCAGCAATGACAACTGTTGTCGTTGTGTGCCGGAAATAATTCGACATTTTTGAAACAATATATTTGAAATAAAGATTAATATCATTGAATCAGGGGTTGGGACACAGGTATACGAACTTTTGCAAGTATATGAAAAGAAATTTTGAGAAAAATTTGGAAAATTAAAAGTACAAACATAATCGGGCAAAACTCATCTACCAGATTAACGTGCCCCTCACGTATATCAAAAGAGCACTAGAGGAAAAAATCACGAGACCCTAGTGTGAGTGATAGGGCGCCAGGAAGAGGTCCCACACTTTTCTCGGTAAAACCCGCACTTAGGCACAAAAAAATATGGATGCTTCATCTCACAGATTAGATGTGCCGGACGGAAGATTAAATACTCCTTTTAGTACGTGCTAATTCACGATATTTTTGTTATTCATTAGAATAACACAAAACTTCTTAATCCTTTCGCCACTCGTGACATCTTTTAGGTTGTAAAAAAATTTCCTAACCCTATTTCCTATCGAAAATGCTTCAGAGACTATATCCTTTACAATAAAAACGAAAATTAGTGATACCAAAAAGCAAATTCTTTTAAGATTAAATTCTTAGCAAATTTTAAAGGTATATTTTAACATAAGATAATTAAATTTCTGATAAATTTTGCTTTTAAATATTGAGAATATGAAAAATGAAAGTCTTGTTAGAATGTTCGTGGTCCCAGTTTTTATATGCAAACCCAAATTTTCAGAAGCTCTAAATAAACTAAAGCTCTAAAAACTTTATAACATAATGCGAGTGATCTATATATTCTAAACCTAACAGTATGAATAGCATGCTGCAAATAATAATTGTTTCATTTCGAATGTAAAAAAAATCTGTGCGATTTTAGCTGCATTAACTAATGAGAAAACTTTTTAATATTTTTTGTTTAGCTACTTTCATTTAGGCTATACATGACTTAGCTAGAAGTTATCATATATCAATGTATAAATTTTACTTATATCAGCAGTTTGTGATAGTTTTTATATTAAAAATAAAATATATTTAACTTCTAGCACATAAAATATAACAAAATAAGATTGTCAATACTATAAAGAATTAATAAATGTCAATCTACAATTAATTATAAGTTCTAAAGACTAAAATTTTGGATATAGGACAAACGCATTAGCTAATTTTAGACATGAGAAGCTGTTTATTCATTTGAAATGTATTATTTTTTTAATTCAAAATGTTACAATTTTTGCTATAAAAGTTCGATTGATGGCCAGATTTAAAAATTTCTAAAAGTCTGAAGGTCAAGTTGTATTTTAAAAATTGTATTTCAATTGTATTCTAGTAATATTTTTATAGCACTGCTTGTTTCTGAGCAGATGAGCCGTCATTTCTCATATATCACCGTGCATATTTTTCAAAGATTCACAATATGAATTATTTTTGTAAATACTTCAATTCATGTATTATTTGACTACTTTTTAGATTTAACAAGAGTTAACAAATACATTGTTATTTTTTTCTTCCGTCCTTTTAATAACTTATAGAAATATATATATTATCCCTGAAATGGGCATCGAAAGACTGGATCTAACAACAGTGAGAGGTATAAAGAAGTGATGTAAGTCAATAAATTTATCTTCTTATATCTCTGTAACTTTTGTATATAGAAGCGTGAGACTTCGTATATGAATAGATGAGTGTAAGAGAAACATTTTTCTCACTAACATTTTTGCAATTCGGAGCCCGTATAAAAATTTAATTTTTTAAACTTTTTATTATAAATCCCCTTAGAAGTCTAAGTACTTTCATATAAATTCTGTCCTTATTTTATCAAACTTTGTAATTTGAAGTAGCATATGTCTAGGATAAATATTTTAGGAAATAAACGCTTGTTTCACTTTTTTGGAACACCCTGTATTGATTAAATCATTTTAATTTATTTAAGAAGTATAATGGGTAAAATACAGAATTTCAAAAGTATGCGGATGTATTCTTCTGATATATTCAACACAGTGTAGTCACAGATATTGTGAAGATATGTATTCTTAATGTGAGTTAAATTTCACTACATCAGAGAATGATCCTTAAATATAAACAGCAAGATGCATGAGTGTATATCTTACTATACCAGAAATAAAAATAACGCAAACGGATTTCCGTGCACTGCTGATGTTTATTTAACTTTATCAAATATTAAAAGAAAAGGAAACAAAATGTTTAACAATGTTACCCCAACTAGTGCCAATGTGACACGTAAAAAGTAAACGGTGATTATAGACATACACAAATAGGTTGAAATCCAAACAAAAGACGTCAGTATAAGTTGCTGGCCGAGCAATAACTACTATGAGACTATGAACTATCCCTAATCATATAAGAGAGGTGTTGCATGCAACGAGGCCACCAATAACTCGAAATAACAATATTATGTCCACTCATTTAACAATATTACGACATTTTATCATTAGTACCCGTTATAAAGTATCTCTTATTAAGCCAGAACATAAACACAAATCCAAGCACCTTTTACTACTACGCCACGTCAGATACCAGTTCCATAGTGTAGATTGCTCCTGATCAGTTTAGGATGAATGTGAGTGGGATTGGGGAGGCCTGGGTGTTTTCTTTATCTATGAGATAGAAAAAAAAGCTTAAAAATTATTTGAACTAAGATTTGAATGGGTGGGATTGTTTTTAAAGTTCTAGAAAAAGAAACAGCAAAATTGTTTCTGAACTAGCATTGAACAACATTTTCTTTTTTTGTTTTGAAAAATTGCACCATTCATGGATGGGAATAAAAGAACTAAAAGCTGTCAGTTGGAATCTTAAATACAAAGTGTTAACTAACAAAGGTAGAAAAAGAGAAAAAAGAATCCAAATATACAAATACAACACACACACAGGTTAAATATGTTTTCTAAAATAGAGCGACATGTATAAAGTAAAATCCAATTTCAGCAATCAATAATAAAAAATTCAAAAAAACAATAAAACAATGAAAAGATAAAAGGAATAAAAAAGGGGTGTAAACTTCCAAAACACGCACTCTTCTACACACAAGCGATAACAGGGTTCAAGGAATAGTATTTCAAGTAACAAACACATACTCTTAAAGAAAAGATATTTTACAAAAAAGTAGACATTTAATATTCTTTCTGTAGCGATGAATAACAATAGAATGGTTAAACACCGAAAATCCTGACTACCCTATTTTATTTTTGTGGGGGCTTCCAGAGAGGGTCAAAAGTATTATGGAGCTCTTTCGAACAGTTGTATGACGGGGGAAAGTGACAGTATGTATAAGTAAAAAACCTGATTGGATAATTTCTTTATTTTTAATCGCAATTCTTTTTATCAGATGTATTCTAAAGAAGTAAACAATTTATCGAAAAGGTTAATAAGGAGAAAAAAGTTCAAGATATACAGATGGGATGCGAAATAATACGAATACCCGAGATAAAGTATAGCTCATTCCTCAACTGCAATACAGTCGTGCCGCCTGGCCACGTAGACTATCAGACAGTGAAAGGAAACCACTCAATATCTACCATCAGTGTTGATATTGCATTCGTCCATCATACTCACTGAGAGACTATACAAGGCCATACTTAATTAACTTTCAAAGAGGTTTGGTATAAAAGAGCCTATAATTGAAGCCTTGTTGTAGAAGCTTGCAAACTTTTTGCAATGTGCAAAGAGCATGGTTTTCATCTGTTATGACAGCGTACATAACAGCGATAATATTTTTACACCACATTATGCACAGTACTGTTTTCAAAATCATTATCGCTATCTAAAAATTTCAATAGATTTATAATACTTATTTGATAACTTTATAATTCAATCGCTACATCACATTAGTTAAACTCAAAAAATGTGGGTCATTTATTTAAACGCTTGATGAATTTAAATTTTAATCACTTTTTGAGTAATTGCGATAGATAATTGTGAAAGGTAATATTATTCAAATTTTAAGATATTTGTTCTTTACAGATTAAAGAAACGGAGGTATAGAGCACAAGGTATTAAATTTTATGTCATAATTTTTACAAATTACAAAGGCCGATACAAGTAAGAAAAATTGTTTGATAAAATTAAAAAATCTACTATAAAAATGGATTTTATTAACTTTAACCTAATATAAATAATGTTTCTAGATATTAAATTCTTTGAAGGCAGTAATAAAATACATTACGAACTTTAAATGAAAATACATTTTCATTTAATCATTAAGTAAATAAAATTTTAACTGAATTTAGAGGAATATTTCCAGAAATTTCTTAATTCCTCCAAAAATGTGTTTCCGATGAATTTGATGTCTCTCGACCAAATAATCCAGCCAATCTAATACCACAAATTTTGTAAAAACACATTTATGCAAAATGTGTTAACGATTTTCCTTTAGAAAGCCATCACAGCATCATGTCTCGTTTTAAAAAAAGTTTTCTGAGCATTATCTAGAGTAGAGATTCAACAAATTAAAAATATTGTGTTTAAAAATAATATTATTCTGCGCGCCTGCTCTTTAAAATAACATGCGATTTTTGAAACGGTTATTTTTAGACAGACAGAAAAATTAAAAACCTCTTTTTGTCATTTTAAGTAGCATAAATTGCTTTTAGATTTGACAATTGCAGCATAATACTCTGAACGCAGATTCTATTCTTCCGCCTATCAACTGTTTCAAAAACTTTCCAATCCATAACTTTCTAATCATAACGGATAATAAACGTAATATCCTTCTTGATAACACTTTCTCCCCGCTTCTGTCACTTTTTTAGTTCATTTAATTTAAAATAAGTGTGACATCCACGTTTGTCATATCCATGAAACAGCACACACCAGAATGTAATTTCCATCTCGATATTGAATCCACATCCAGAAGGCAGAAGAAAAAAAACCTCGCAGAAACCTCGTATCATTTTGCGACACTTTTCTTAAGAAAACACGCTTTATTAATTTTTTATAGCGCTCGCCAGCTTCACGTGTCACACACAAACATGTCAAGCTCCTAATAAATATAAATAATAAATTTTACTATAAGAATAAATATGACAGATTCTGTATCTAGTTTGAGAAGAAAGCTTATCAAGTGCGAAATACTTATTTTCATTGTGTGGAAAAATGGCACGGCGCCATACGCATTCAACATGCTGACCGCATTTTTAATTCTTTCCCTTTTTCCCTTTTTTTTATCATTTTCGAGCCGTTGTTCAACTAAAAAGTGGCATTTAATTCATTCGTTAAAGTGACGGTTGCTTTTGCTACTGCATTTTTAAAAAAGTAGCGAAATTAAATCAAGCAAAATGCCGCCTCCACTTCCTTTTTAAGTACAAGCATAAAATTTAATTAAATTCCCCGTAAAGAGAGCAGAAAAGTTCTTTGGAATGGGAGAAATCGCTTTCAAATGGACTTTCGGGAGGCGCGTCTCGAAAAGGAAGGAAATAAAATATTTATTAATCCAAGCAGTTTCTCGACAATTTAGCATTTCAAACTCAGCCCGAGTCTGTCGCAAGTCTAAATGTGATTTCCACTGGGACATGCCGCTGTGACAAAAGAACCCCCAGGCTCTTGGAATTGCCTTATCTGGAAGCACTGCATGTCTACTTGCCAGAGAAATATGCTGAGCTGGGCGTTACAATCCGAGTTGGAGATGCAAGGGCAGGTAGCTAACGCGCTGTCATCAATTATAAAATCCTGATGACCGTAGCTTTAGAGCACTTAGTAACTGTCAAACTAGAGCTGCTGGTTGCATTTAACTTCTGTGACTGAAACAATTAGGGAGCAATTTGCTGTTTGAATTCGGGTAAATGAATCCCTGGTGAGCCAGGGTGTCGTACTGGGAATTCGGTAACATTTCGAACAATGATTAGGAATTGGAAAAATTGATTTGTTGTACTGAAATGTTTCATTTTGATACGATTCTTAGATTCGAAGATTTTGCTTCATTTTAAAAGCAGAAATGTCCGTAAGCAAGATTATTCGTTATTTCGAAGAGAAACAACTTGGAATTTGGATGAAACAGTCGGAAATAATAAATCATCAATTCACATTTCATCAACGACAATTCAATCGTCTCTACTACAGAAATAGATGTCACATTGTGTTCTTAGACTGTGATGTTTCAAAACAGAATGTGATTTGATTCAGCTTCGAGTTTATAGCACACTTGAGATGTTTCTGAATTCCAGGTAATTTTTGGATCGTGTAGAACTACCTATGACTGATTTAATTTTATTTTACGTATTTATTTAAAAATTCTATTATTCGACACAGAGATGAAACTGTAAACAATTGAGGGATTAGTAAGACAACATAATAATTTGGTTAACAGAATCCAGTTTTGCGCTGTGAATTGACTTATTTTTTTAAATAGATTAAGTTTTATAACCATTTTTACCATAACACAGGTTCCACTCTTCACCAGTATTTATGCATTTTATTAAACCCAGCCTTAATTCATTAAAATACACTAACAAAAGAAGCCAATTCCAACAGGAAAATATAGATCTCATTTTACCTATAGGAAAGCCTTTAAATAAGATTCCGAGTTAAATTATTTCTCAGGGATATGACAACGAACAATGAAAATGGCATTTTTCCAATCAGTCGGTCCTCTTAAAGACTTTTGCCTTATCCACGCTATAAGTGCCCCAGACTACTGAGTTTCTCTCCTCGACCTTTGACGTACAACAATAATTCCACGAAACCAAAAGTGCAGTTTCACCAGTGCTTGATATTTCACCAGTCAATAAATCCAGCATCCTTCTGTCCGTTCTTTTGTATTTATAATTCTTCCTTTCAACTCCGTTTGCCCCTTATACACTGTAAAAGACAACTGTATAAATTTGGAAGGGGGGTTAGTTGTACTATAAATACAATTCAACGAATCAAATTAATCACACTACTTCGTTTTCCTTTTCTAAAATGTGTGCAATTAGTTCATTAAAAACGGTCATAGGTGGCAAATATAAATGAATAGTCCCAAACAAGTTCCATTACCTAAACCATCGGTGATAAAAGAAATACTTAAAAGATGTACAATAATTTTCTTTCCTTGCATTAGAAAAATAAAAATGCTTGTAAATGTTTTGGAAAACTTGCATTCAAAATACCGTAAAATCTCCTTATCATGACGTACAGTTGAAACTTGTATGGCGACATATATCATTTCTGAAGGGATAGCTTTCAGAGCGAATTTTTAACCCATTACATTTTTATTTCTTAAATAAAAAATAATCTGTAGGGCGCATTTTGGATGCCCCTCCATAAATCTACACCACGGCAACTCTTAAAGACCGCACAGACTGCAGGCTATAATGCCTCCATTCAAACCGGGAAAAATGAAGGTCAATAGTTATACTTAACACAGGGTGGATGTTATCCAAGCTACTCAACTCCGTTATCATTCTTCCAATGGAGAAAGGAGATTGACAGCATATTTCACGCCATGAATTTCCGCCCTGGCATCTTACGCGATCGATCCCTTTTTTGAAGCATATACTTAAAACTGAAAGCGCGGCGTAAAGTAGATTCACATGGTGGATCAGAAGCTCGACGTCGAATTTTCCTTATTTTTTTCACCCAAAGGGTTATATGGATTATTTTCGAAAAAAAATTGTCGATATATATGTAGGGGAAAGTGGGGAGAAACCGGGTATCTAAGGTTCAAAGGGCTGCTGGAGCTAAAATATTCGACAAGGAGATTGTCAAATTTTATTAAAATATTCATTGTTTACCGGAGTACAACATATCCTTCCAGAAAAGTCATAGTTTCATTACTTTTTTATCAATGAGTTTTTATATAAAATAAGTCAAACTACCCGGTTTTACCCCACTAGTGGGATAAAACCAGGTATACATGTTAACGTTATAGGAAATTAGGAAAACTCGATTTTCAGTGGAAAAGTTGCAATCTTTTGTATTTTATATGACAATTTAAGAATATTAATTACAAAATTCACATTCAAAGCAGTTGTCTTCTTTTTCCACGCCACTGCAGCTTTTGTCGGCACGGCCAAGACAGTTTTTACATTATATTTACCCTTCTTCTTTATTTAAATTAGAAAATTCATGAATAAAATATAAACAATCAACGTCTGATGTGTTTTATCGTCTTCAGCGGAAGATTATCAATACTGATTGTCCTGGTCTTACGCCACTTGGAGTACCCGGTTTTACCCCGAGTGTAGAGGTTATAGAAAACGAAATAGAACAGCGCAATTATTGGAGTAAATTCTTATTGTTTGATAGGGTATAAATCCTTAGTAAAAGTATAATAAGCTGGCTTAAAAATGGTTTTTAAAAGTGTAATGATTTTTAAGTAAGGATAGTTTAAAATCAAACGAACATTAGATAGTTGACGTCTTAAAACAAATAAACCTTCACAGAAGCAGTGAATTCAACAGCTGCATCACGCCACTATGACTGTTCCTTTTTCTTGACTAGTAGAGTGTAATTCAATATCTGCCCGCTTGAACGAAGAACTAATATTGCCAGAATCAAGGGTACCCGGTTTTACCCCTCTCTTCCCTATATGTATTCTTGATGTGTCTTTTTTTAATTCGATTAACTTCTGTTATTCAGTTTTTCCCAAAATGCTCCAATTCATATTTTATATTCGTAAATGATGCAGTATGAGAAGACCATTAGTTGAAAATAGTTTGATCAGGTATAACTCCTTAAATTTCCTTATTCAAATAAATTTTTAGAAAACACTTTGCAAACACATTCTTAATAATGTGCTCAAAAGCCGATTTTTTATTTTAATTATTTTCTTCTTTTGAGTCTTAAATTTATAATTTATTATTAAAAATATTAAGGAATCTTGAAATCTATTTTTTTTGTGAAATTTCCTTTCAGTTTCCCGTTTGGAATGGAAATTTAATTAAATTAATCGATTAACCGATAATTAAATTCTGAAAGTATTCAAATAGCTAGTTGTCGTTGGCAACATACATATGTACAAAATTTCAAAACTTTAGCATACCACAAAGTGAGTGAAAAATCGATTAAAAATTCCATCTTTACAAATATGAAACAAGTAAAGTGGGTTAAAATAGCTTTTATTTGTTCTAGAATTATTGGAGTAGATTTGAAATTATGCAGATAAGCAGTAATGTTCGTAACACTTGTAAGGTAAAACCTAAATATACAACTGAAGGTGTGTAAGAAAGCTCGTATAAACTATAAAAATTCGTCAATGGCAACTAATAATAATAGAGTTAAAATTCGGATTACGTAATAAGTATTAAAATTCAAAATCTGCAGTTTTCCAAGAGATGAAAACAGCTATTAATAAAGAAAATGCATTGGTTGGAAATAAGGCTGGTATGTGAAGGATGACACTTTCGGTATCCTCATTAAATAAAAATGTAACAGTGGTGGTCCCCTGTGGGATGGGTTCCTTTTAGAGGAGGGAATAATAACAAAGGGAGGGGAAGATGTCGGTAATACGAAAAAAAGGAATGAAAAATAGAAAAACTGGTTTTTGAATCAAAAATAAGAAAGGTACATTCTGATAATAAAAAATAAATTGTCAAAAATTATAAATACATAAAAAATATTTAAATAATAATTATTTATTTGTAATTCAAATATCCATTGCAAGAAGGAGCAATTGAACAAAAATTAGTTTAAGGCGGTACAATCAAAACTATAGAATTGGGTCCCTACTAGAGGTAACTGTTAGAAAGCAGGTGACCAATTAACTTAACAAATTATTTTTTATTATCAGAATATACCTTACTTATTTTGGATTCAAAAACAGTTTTTCGGTTTTTTTTATCCTCTTCCTCTCCCTTTGCTATTGTTTCCTCCTCTAAAAGGAACCCATCCCACAGGGGACCACCACTGTCACAGGCAATAGACTACTGACTGTCAAAGATGTCACAGAGTGCTTTTACGAAGAATTGAATAATTCATATGCATCACGAAGTTATCTGTTATTTTGTCGATTAATCAACGAATTTTGTGATCGAGTCCTTCTTTCATGATAGCACAATGAATCGACTTCCGGCAAGATTCATTGCCTTCAGAATGCTCAGATGCGATACATGCGGATGTCTGCTAATAAGCATATTTTAATCATTGTATGAATCGATAAGTATTTGTACTATATTCTTTGAAGGGAAATATTCTTTGTGATTTCTTTTCAAGGAATACATTGCTCCAAGCAATTAACACAAGATAAATTAAGTATGAAAATAAAGTCATTGGGTTATTGAAAATAAAGTTTTTCACTGTTACGCGTCTGAACTTGTGGTAGTTTTCTCTTCTCGAATTTCTCATATACGTATACAATGTAGAACATTTTGTGTAAAGTATCATAGTAGATTAAAGAGAATGTAATATGCATTTGAACTTCTTCTCTTTACTCTATTGGCTTGAAAATTTGACAGAATTGTACAATTTTGATGCCAAAACAACATGTCGAATACCACATATCTAGCTTATTGTGTTCTTAAGATATCGTGTTCACAAACACGCGAAAAGACAGACAGAAAAACAGTCAATGCGATGACAGATATCGTCGAAAAATACATACGGATCTTGCAGTTTCAATGATAACACTATACGCCTAATTTCAAAGATCTAGCTGATTCTGTTTTGTGTTTATAGCGTTTACATACACAGAGTCGGGCAGAATTAGTCCAAAATTTGAAGGATATCTGTAATTTTGGTGAAAAAATCTACATATCAAATTTCATTTATCTAGCTTGTGGAGAGTTTGATTTATCGTGTTCAAAGTTAGGCTAACAGACAGACATTATTCCAAAAATGATTTTTTCTGACACACGGGGAGATCGAAAACGGAAAGTCGAATAGAACTCTTTGATGATTACAATGCTTTCTCTTTTTATACTTTGTATACAAGAAAATTAAAATTGATATATTTCGGATCTCTTCATTAATGCCATATTTGATCAAGGGTAAACAGACGGTATAAGGAAAGAGAAGTACATTATTAATTTCTATTCATAGGAATATTTAAAAAATCCAACGCAACGATGATTTCCATCCATGCATTTGGAATCGGACATGATGTTCAGGATAAGGTAATATCCATTCATATGTATTAATCGATTTATCAATCGTCGGTTTTTGAACTCACCTCTATGAATAACGCTTCGTAGAGTTCATACCAAATGTGAATAATGTAACAAAAAAGATCATAATTACTGCTGTACAGACGTGTTATCGTTGTCTTTCAAATTTCCATTATGAATCTAAGAACAAATTTTGCATTTGTGCAACATAAATAATCGCGTGTTGGCTGAACATGCGATGTTAGCCACAGTGCAGTTTAATACTATTACGAAAATCATTCGATGGTTGTGCGGTGAAAGCAGTCCAACAAGCTGGATAGTTGAAAATGACGCTTCATTTAACGAATATTCCAGAAACTCGATGCTTAAGTATCATGAACAGAACACCACTTGCCCAAATTAGCAACGCAAGCGGACAGAAAATCACAGTAATAGCACGAACGATAACGCTCAACGTCTAACAGCTGACAAGTCTAACAGCTGACAAACTCTCAATGCGAATAAGACTCCAAAGACATTGATAGACCTTTAATACTCCGCTCCAAAGTCGCTCACTCGTCCCAGCACCTCCGGGTTTTTATACATTTTTCTACAGGATGTGACGTTGCATAGAATCATCTCGAAGGACCCCCATAACTCCGTCCCTAGTAGAGATAGGACCAAAATTCTAGCACATTCGAGAACCTTCATTTTGTTGCCAAATGGTTGCCAAGTTTGTGGCCAAGGTCAGGGGGTATTGAGTAGTCCTTTCCCCGGCATCCGATAAAACCTCTGTAAATGTCCTTTTCCTGCCATAAGACTAACATTGCTGGGAAGTGACATTACAGGTTCGTCACCATACTTTACTTTCTCGCGTACGAAGTTTGCAAAGAGAAATTATTGCGATCATCTAAAAAATCGACCTCAACATTTTGGCGATGTACAAGTTTTAAACCTCCCGGGGTCAGAAAAAATCATTTTTTGGAATTATGTCTGTCTGTCTGTTTGTGAACACGAAAATTCAAAAATAAGAAAAGCTAGAGGGATGAAATTTGGAATGTGGTCTTTACACCAAATTTTCAAATTATTATCGAATTTTGGATGACATCTGTCCACGGGAAGTCGGTCTTGTACGTCCGTGTACTTGTGAACTCAATAATGCAACGAGTAATATGGGTGTTAGTTGGCACATACATTTATCATCAGAATTCTAGATCTATATCAGAAATGTGATATATTGTCAGTCGTCTGTCTATCCATCCGTGTGCATGTGAACGCGATAACTCAGAACATACAGTTTTATTACCAAATTGATAGATCTGTATCAAATTTTGGACCAAATCCGTCAACAGGTTAGACGTTAGTTGATTCGTCGATTCGTCTATTCGCCAGTATGTGAATACTATAACTCAAAAACGCACCGACATAGATAAATGAAATTTATTGTGTTGTCTTGTGACCAAATGTGTAAACATTCATCAAATTTTGAGTCCAATTAGTTGAAAGGAAGACGTTCAAAATGCATACTCGGGTTTTCGTCATTATTCTACAAAGCACAAAATAGCCATATTGTGTCAGTACGCGCTATAATGACAATTATGACATTTAAAGGAAAATGAAATACTTTGAAGAAGTAATTTAACAGAAATAAAATTAAATACTTAAATGTCTGAGTAAAATTTTTTATAAAAACATATTAAAAGTGTGAGATAACAGGTAATACCCATTTTTTAAAAAAGTCTGGAGCTTATTAAGTTGAAAACTTGTATATATGTACTTTAACACTTCATGTAATGTAAAGGAAAACCTGCTGATTATTTGAGCCCTTTTTGCGAAAAACACATGTAATCAATCTTGAGTTCGAAAGACCGCTGAAAATGCAATTTAATTTTTCCCCAGTTGTTTATACCGATTTTTTTATTATTATTTGAAGTAATTTCACGACAACTAGCTAATTAGTAGTTGATTAGATAACCGCTTACTTTGCATTTCGGAATTTTTTTTCTTTTTCCGCTAATTAAAGCTTGGTTCACCCTATAAAACTTTCAGGTTTTTTTCAGATTTTGAATTTGTAGTTCTCCCAATAACTTTATTTCCTCTTCACAATTTTTATTTCATTTTTATCCACGAAAGATTTCATGTCGAGTAATACATTGAGTGTTCCTATGATTGTGCGTTCACTCGACTTTAATTAACGTTCAGTATGAATGACAAAGTTGACTCACATATTAAATCTTTTCATAAAAATCAAGGAAGAAATTAATGATTTATCGAGCAAATGTAACCTGTGACATTTTAATTTCATAGAATTCAGTTAGCAGTCAAAATAAATTAGTACCTAAAACTTCTGTCGTAAGCTGTTGTCCTCGTTTTTGAGAAGAAAATAAATATCCTGAAATAGTAAAAACAAATTATGACCAAAATAACTGGAACATAAAACATTTAACTGCTTTATTCCTCCATTTTGTTCAAAGCAGGACTGATATAGGTGAAAAGACAAGCATGATTATAAATCAGTTATTCATTTTCGATTCATAATTAACACATGAAGATCATCATTATCTTGTCTCTAAATGTAAGTATAATACCAAGTGGTAAGGTTTTCGGCTTTGGAGCCAGAGGGTTCCCGGTTGGAGATCCGATTCCGCTGAAAATCCGCTGTGAATGTGGTACTGGTTCAAGTTAAATCTGACGTCGTGGTTCAACATCTTCCTGGTGGTGTGGTGAGGAAGCTTAGAGAGGGGTGACAGCTTAGGTGTTGTCCACGCCATGTGACCATGGCTCAAAACTACGAGGTTCGTTCCAAAACAGCCCTCGTGTTTCTTCAACAAAGGATGCTAATATAACTAGAAAAAAACTAAAAATATCAAAAGAAATAATATGTACTCATTAAAATCCTATTTAAGAATTACTCTGTATATTTTCAATAATATTCCCATCATGTGATCGGCAGAGTATTATATTTGAAAAATAATATTATTTTCATGCCTTTTGAGTAGCATTTTACGCCATAAAATGTATAAGTAAAGTGATTGGTCTCATAAAGATAGAATAACTTATCTCTTTCTCTGGATGAAAGAAAGAAATGCGCGATTTATAAGTCATAGGAAACATTTTCTCCCTCACTATAGTCATGTGTGACTGTAGCATGCTACTTCATTTCAAGAGTAACTCTATTCGGTTTCATTTAAAACTACTTTGAAACATCCACTGTCCTTTATATGTGATAATAACTACCTCTGTACTCCATTCGATTGTACAATTGGGTTTTGCTTGATTATTCTCTCATTTTTTAAAAAAGTGTTATAAAAAATGAACATTTTGAACAATTCACTTCTTTTGTATCAGCTGTTGATTGTGATTTATTTCATTCAGCTCATCCTCAAGATCTTACTTTATTTTTTCAGCCAGTAATACAATTAATCCATTATCCGCCAGGTCCCTGTTTTGGCACGCTTGTTTCATTTTTTTATTTTCACCTAAACAGTGCAATTTTTAGCTTTGATGTTGCATCTGAATGTTGAACTGACTACTATAAAAGCCACAAATCTAATAAAATGAATTATTTTTTAAATTAAATAGATAATTAATTCTAATTAGATATTAATTAATCAGATTAATTAAAAAATTTCAGAAATAACGTTTTCTTTCACATTACATTCATGTTATCATATTGATGTTTTCTCTGAAAAAGTGAAATAATAGAGTTTTGGCATACAATAGGTTAAGAGCCTATTAAGTGCCAAAAAATATGAAATGAGTGGTGATAATTAATGATAAAACTAATTAAAATTGAAACCTTTCGCTCCAGGGTGACACACATACACAGTGTCCCTTGATGCTGCGTATGCATAATAATAACATACTCACTAATTTGCAACGAAAAGATGACATCAGATGAAAAAATTCAAATTTCAGGCAAGCCATAAGTTGATATTTATTAGAAAACGGAATAAAATTTGGGAAAAAAGTACTAAGATACACTTCATTCTTATCGAAAATGTTCTCTTCCAGCAGTTCTAGGTCTAAAGGTTTCTTAACAAAAAAAAGCCATCAAACATACCCTCATTGAATTTTATTATTGTTGATAAACTATTTAGAATAACAGCAGTGACTGAAACCCAAAAAATGGCGTAAGGTTCCAACTAGTTCTATATAAACCGTAGGAGGCATCAAAAAGATGTTTTGAAGTTTTTTCTTAGTTTTTAAAACTCTTTCTTTAAGGGGTCACATTATCTTCTTCTTTCTAAAGTTTTTTTTATTTGAAGTATTATTGAAAACGTTCTGATAGCATTGAGACTTAACAATAAGATAAAGACATTTTAAAGAGAAAAAATCCATTTTGATCTACTTGTTTAGTTGAAATTTAATTTTTTTTAAAAAATTCAATTTTTAAAAATCCTTACTACTTTTTGAAATATGAATATTTTTGCTGGAAATTTTATTTGTAGATTCACTAAAATATATTATATAAAACTGTTTATGGATTTTAAAGTGCATCTAATATACGCTTAAATATAGATATTTTATTGAATTATATGGTGAAAAATGAGGTAATTTAGCAGTACCTCATTGTATATATCGCATATAAAAAAACTAAGCAACTGAATGCTTATTCCATGCACAGTTTTATCATATACATAACGATAAACGTGTACAAAAAATTTGAAACCTCAATCTTAAGAAAGAAAAAAGTCTTAGCATTTTGAAAACATGAAAGTGCAGAAAAGTCCGACATGGAGAAAAGGTAATTTAAAGTTGTCATTTGCGCATGTTTTTCTTTAGTCATCGTAAATAAAAATCTAAATAACTTCTTAAATATTAAAGATACAAATTTGAAATTCTGATACAATAAGTAGAACAATAAGAACAACAAAATAAGCTAATAAAATGAAAATTGTTATTATGGCCATTCTTTGGGTAATGTATCCCCTTAACACTGCTTTTCAGCTCATAACTCATAGTTGTTTCTTTTACATCGCTACCTTAACAATTCCAGCTTTTTCTAAAATTATCCAATGCTGAAAATGTGTTTTTCCCAAAAGTTTATGCTTTTCACAATTAGATTTTTTCATCACAGCTGTTCCTATTGGTAAATATTTTGCTAACTTTCTTCTTGTTGATTGGTAAAAGATCTGCAAACGTTGAAAGGTTTGGACAGAAGTAAAAGCTGGATGTATGTTTGAGTTTGGTTGAGAAAGCATATTTCCATAGTTCTATTTAACAGATAACTTTCGATATAAAGATCTTTCAATGATGCTGTTTTGTTCTGTCGAAAACTGAAAGTAGTAAGATGAAAGGTACCAAGATGGAAAAACAGTAATACTGTCCTATGCCTGGCAAAATTTATTCAAGTAGAAAAAATATTTTGGACAAAGTATACTTCATAAAAAAACCTTCTGTCTTTTGAAAGAAATATGAAAATCAGAATGTTATTAATTCAAAAACGATTCAGCGTTCAAAGAACAACGCTTATCATTCATTTAAAAGATACCGAACTCCCCTCCCTTAAACTCATTAATGGCATGCTCCGTTTCATCATTAGAATGATAATCTTTTACAAGAAATTGCAACAGTATTGCTTAAAAAGCATTCTGAAAAAGTTGAATTGAATATTTTTAAGTTGTAACGTAATTTTGTAATCAATGTACTCATGGAATCTCATAGATGGGTTTCCATTCGGAAAAATAGACTTAGGGATGCAAAGTAATCGTACTTTCGCTTATTTTTTTAACTGGTTTTGATTACAAAATATTAAAAATAAATGCGACTAAACCTTGTTTTCAACAGAGAAATAACACATTTTTCTAAAAACAAAAGATTACTAAGCATAAAATTAATAAAATTCACTTAAAATTGTATTCCACATTTCTTAGAGATATTAGGAAAGTTTACAGATATCACTTCTGGACAGATATGTTTAATGTCAGCACGATAATATTCACGAAATTTTTACTATTATTGTGTAGAATGATTTATAATGATTTATTTTCATATTTTTTCTTTAAATTTTTATTTTAGATGAAACATAAAAAAGAAATATCGAAATAAATTAATACTGCATTAAGATTCGCAAGTAAGGAAAATACCTTTCTCACAAAATATGACCCAGTTTATTAGTTTTACCTAAGAATCACAGTTTTTTCTCAGATTTATTCGTCGCAGGTATTACCAAAGAAAGGTTTTTTAATACATTAAAGCACTTATATCAAATAAAGGAAGAAAAGAAACGTTGTAAATAACTTTTAAAGTACAAAACTCATTCATACGATAATCAACACTGTATCAAAGTGCACAAGTTTCAGTAAAATCCCAACGTAGTATTTACAGTTAAAACTTCAAAAAACTATTTGAAAAATTTTATCATCGAAACTTTCACTTTCAGGTGCATTGCCATTTGAATGATGTTTGAAGCTGTATAAATCCCCAAGACCATATTGTTAAATAAAAAGAGAAACCTCAATTTTATTGAACTTTCTACTAGGTAGCAACCCCATCCCAGAAGTTAAAATTCAATATAAAACACTTCTAAAGGTTTCTTTCGACAAGGGGAATGGCTTCTATGCAGTAGTTTTTTATATAAAACAATTCCATCTTTCGCTCTCTGGTGCCGGGAGTATTAGATTCGCATTTCAATTTTACAGTTTTTCCGTTCAATCAGAAAAAGATCCGGACTAATGCGCAATTTGGTTTTCATAAAGAATATCTCCAGCAAAAAGAAGGCCAAAAATAAAGGGAAGCGAAACTTGGGACGGAGGCAAAGATAGCAACAAATACATTTTCCTGGATCTATCTCTATTTGAACCTGAGCGAAGATTCAAAAGGACGGACGACGGAAAACGCTTCTTGTTCCTTTACCGGGTTCCTAGTTTTTAATATCGGCAGAAAGTTTAAACTACTCCGTATAGTAATACCTACTGCATTCTGCTCTCGAAATTGATTCTATTTCAATGCAATTTCAGATTCGAAAATAACTCCAATGTAATAAAATCTCAAGATTTGCGGTTTCGAATGCGCCAACATCGTTCCATTTTCGTCAGATTCAGCTTTTTCATTTCATGTAAATTTCCTTATAAAGCTAAGGGCGGGAATATTTTTTTGCTTATCTCTCGTGGGCTTCGAGAATCGTCGTGTGAGCTTCTTTATTTCGTCGAGGAGTTTCCTCCTCTCATGAACTCTTTCCGTTGTAGAAAGAAAACAATAAATAAAGGCAAAATTAAGTGTTATCATCCAAAAAATGAATGAATGTTTAATGAATGTAATGGATTCTTCCTAACTCGTTGTTCTAAAAAATGGCGGTATTTCTTTATTTAAAAAAGTAATTTGCGAATTGAAACATTATACAGAGATATTGATTATAAAGTGTCTATTATGAAAGAAAAAAATAGAAATAAAAGGTTTTGAAAAGCACGCTTTTATTAACTAAGTATGAAACAAATAAGCGTACTAAAAAGCAGAAAACGTTTTTCAATAAAAATAAATCGTAAACTCATCGTGAGTTGATATAAATAAAATTATTAAATGGTAATTTTAATCATATTCATTATATACTTTAATTCTGATGAATATTTAAAAAAATTTCTTTCTTTTCATATTCATATTGGTTTAATTTAATTATCGTATTGGTTTCATCGTTCCGCGCTTTTACGATTTTTGTTCTGAACTCAAGATTTTTAATAAAAGAAAATATTTTTTACATTTTAGTAAGCTAATAAAAGCTCACTTTTTAAATCTCTTATATATTTCACAATTCATTATCATAAATATTCGGAAATCTTGTGATAAATGTTTCTCAAATTTATAACCAGATGGCGCCTCTTGTATTTAATCAAAATTAAAGTAAGCTTAGTTATATCAGCGTCCCGTTTTGAAGCAAAACAAAGGCTATTTTGGGACAGATCTCGTAATTTTTACTCCGTGGTCAAATGACGAGAGCCATGAGCTGGCCCCTACGCATCGCTTGGCGTGCAACAGGCCCAACACACGACGTATCTTCAGCAGAATCGGGCTTCGAGCCTCGCACATTAGGCTACGAAGCCGAAACTTTACCACTAAGCAACTGCCGCCACAAAGATAGAATAGAAGTAAGAGATTAATTGATAGTTAAATTATGGAAAAGTATTGTATTACCGCTGGTAATAAACAACTACACAGGATTTCAGAACTCAGTAAGAGGAAGAAAAATCGATTAGAAAATTCCATCTTTTCAAACAGGAAATAAGTTAAATTAAATAAATGAGTGTAAAAACAAGAACTTTGTCAAATCACAATACGGATTACACAAGTATTGCAATTCATTATAATTATTTTAATTCTCAAATCGGTGGTCTACAGAAGTTTACTGTAGTCAAGTTTGGCATGAAAGTTTCATAGTTTTCTATTTCCTGGCATGTTTCTTTTATGAATTAACTGATGTCATCACCCGTGCGCGGGTTTCCTTCAAACACTATTTGACTACACTCCAAAACAAGAAGTACATCGAGAATTTATGCGATCGTGGTGAACATACAAATAGGTCCTCTCGACCACTCCAATTATGTTGTAATTATTCGTCAAAAAACTCACACACTATTATAGAACGAAGAGGAAGAATTACATATTTCTAAAATAAGTCTTCCTAATCAACTGTAGCCAAACAAAATAAAAATATTAACGAAATATCAATAAAATGATATAGGTACGTAGTAAATTTAAAGAACTTTACAACTCTTTCAAACATATACCACCTTTTTGAACCCTTCCTGTTTATTTATGATAAACTTTTGTTAAGCATTTGAAAGTCGTATTGCGAAATAACTGTGAGATGTACGGTGGGATAAAAATTACAGAATAAATAACTTTAATAAAAACACTTTTTAAAAACAATTTTATAGGTGCGCTAAAGTGTAGAATTTATTTTAGTTATTTTCTACTTTTGTACAGTCAAAACTTTTCTACTTTTGGAATGGAATTTAATAAAATTAATTCATTAAATGATAATTAAGTTCTGAAAACATTACAATAGTGTATTGTCATCGAGAATACACAAGTGTACAAAATTTTAAAACTCTAGCACATCAGGAAATGAGTGAAAAAATGGATTACAAAATTCTATCTTTACAAACATGAAACGATTCAAGTTAAATTGGCGAAAGTGGCGAAGCTCTAAAGAAAAAACATGACACCTCTTTAAACACGAGGACAATTCAAGAGTCTGTGGGGTGCCAAGAGATCCCTTGTCACCATCGGGAAATTTACAAATCTGTATACCAACACACCAAGTAATGGACCTGGCGTCTTTTTTTCCTCTCATTTATATGATATGGAGGATTTTCTTATATAAAAGACATGTTGAAAGACATGAGTGGAAAATGGATTACAAAGTTCTATCTTTACAAACATGAAACGAGTCAAGTTAAATTGGAGAAAGTAACGAAGCTCTAAAGAAAAACATGACACCTCTTTAAACACGAGGACAATTCAAGAGTCTGTGGGGTGCCACAAGAGATCCCTTGTCACCATCGGGAAATTTACAAATCTGTATACCAACACACCAAGTAATGGACCTGGTGTCTTTCTTTCTCTCATATATATGATATGGAGGATTTTCTTATATGAAAGACATGCTATCGTGTTTCAAGAGTGAGAAATTGAAGAATATATCTTATAAATATACAATGTTAGTCGAAAGAAGATAGATACATTTTGAAGTTTTCCTGTTTTGCAAATTTAGTTTGACAGCTTCTCAGGATATTATTTCACAAGGAATACGAATTCTCAAATAAATAGCACAAGATAAATCTCGATATCACATTTAACACAGAACATTATTCAAATGTCCTCAAAACAGCGAAAGTGTAGTTGGAATGTCAAATTTGTCAAAATAAAAAATAAAATGTCAAATAATAAAAGTGTTAACATTTTTAAGTATGGAGTTTTTAATTCTTAACAAGTCAACATTTTAATGAACCAATCAGTATTTGTTCTGCGAGCAAATTTCAGAGTTGAGAGAAAATTTATGGCTGAAATCAGCATTTTATTTCCACACTAGATCATAAGTCAGTAGCATTCATAGTTTGTTCTTTTTTAAATAAATATAGCTCTTCTAATATTATAGAAATATAAATTCTTATTGCGTCCATAAATTTTGTATAAAATTATCATTAAATTGATGCGCATATGCTTAAATTGGATCATTCTTCAGCTATTCTGCAAATAATCAAATGGCGCAAGAAAAAAACCGTTTTTAAGATTTTACCATCACGGTTTATATTTGTATAAAAGCGTCACTTCAAAGTTGAGCTAAAAATTGAGAGAATTTACAAATTATTGGTTAAAAACGAAAATTTATTATTTCAGATGCATTTTTTTAAAAAATTAAAAAGCTTTAAAAACTGGATTTGTTAAACAGGAGAATTTTTAAAGTTCAAATTTCAATTGTTCAAAGTGCAAGAGAGTAATTGTATTTGTGTTGAATTTTCGTGTATTTTCTATATCATTCGTAAATTAATAAAATTAATTAAAAGGACATAACATAATGAAATTCGGTTTGCCACTCATAGATACTTTTAATTAAAATGATTTTTCGTTTTACAATTTCATTTCATTGATTTAACAAAATTAACTGCACTAACAATTCAGTACTAAATTGAGTGACATTTAAATATTGAAATTCCCATACAATTTTGGATGAATAAAAAGAAGGATGAGATATATATTTTCAAACTACGTAATCCAGAAATTATTAATCCTGAAGATTGTAACTTAAAAATGTATAAAAACCTTTCTCTAATATTTGCATTAATTTCATGAATTTGCATTTTGTTGTTCTGGGTTTTGAAGCGGAGAATACAGAATGTACCAAAAGACAACCTGATCAAAAGCTAAATTCTTGATATCCGCATAATTCTCGTTGGATGTTCCATTATTATGGATGAATAATCAAAAAGTGATAGAAAATTCGTTTCTCAAACTTTTTTTCCTCCCGTACCCCTTTATTAGTATTTTTATGTTTGAGTACCTTCTGCAGCCATATAGGGGAGAGCGAGGCTAGTTGGCCATAGAGGCATGATGGCTCAGTCGATAAATTTTTAAAACTGTCCGATATTTAATGCTGTCAGTCCAGACAAGTGTGTATTGTCACTTCTTCCTTCTTCCACATCAACGTCATTGAAGAAGCAACCTCCATTTAAGAAACAGCTATAATTTTCTAATTTTCGCTAAACTGAGTAAATTTCCTCACTTATAAATAACCGTTTTTTTCTTTGCTTGTAGATTACAATTTCCATTTTTACAAATAATATCCAGAAAGATAATTCTTCATTGTTACTTTAGGGCTTGTTTGTTCATAGAAATGCTTTCAGAATAACAAACACTCATGAAAAACAAAACTGGCGATATGGGATTAGTTGGCCCATTTCGAAAGAGGCACGTTTACCCGGGGGGACAACATAAGGTTTTCAGGATGTGTGTTATAGAAATATCTCTTAATATGTGGGATGGAATTGCACCAGATTATATAATAGATATTTCTTATGGAAAACCATGCGGATCCAATTTTGATTATAATTACAAAAAAGGATGCGCTGCTATACAATACTATTTGGCGATGACCATAAAAGCTGTATCTCAGTTTCCGTATATAATACATATAATGTGCATAATAACACCACTGCGTTATTTAAATTAATAAAATTAATAATATAGAAGAATGTTTTGTGATAGTCGCTTCATACTAGTAATGGGTCAATTTACCTCGCAGTCTGGGCAAGTTGGCCCAAGCGATTTGGTCTGAGTTTGGGGTTTTAAATTAATACTGATAGTTAATATATTAAAATTTTACTATGGCAAATTCTTCTTGAAGGTATACTGAAAGTGTCAGCTCAGAGATTTTTCAAAAATTTTGAATTCCCTTATTTTAAAAATTCTTAGAAATAAAACCATGCCAACTAGCCTCGGTTTACCCTAAAAGAAGTTTTTATTAGTTATCTTAAGGACTTAGGTTAGCTTTGGAGCCAGACGACTAGAATAAACTTAATAGAATTTTAAGATTTATTTTTCATTTTATATTTTATTCCATTTTTTTATAGTATTTGTTCCTCGCCATAACAAATGAAAACAGCATTGAAATGATTTCGCATTAGTTTATGAAGAAATCTTACAATTGCTCAATCGGAAGACAATTTCAATGAAATCCTTGAGTTTGTTTCATTTAGCTGAGTTTTGTAAAATTAGGTTCAAATGAAGACAAATATAATCTTATGGATAGAACTGTGCCTGTTCCTGCGATCTTCCCACAAGTTCTGTGTTTTTCAAACGTATTAAATATTTTATTGCTTTAACGCCCAGTTCTCTGCTAGCCGGTAGACTATCGGACTTACGTAAAACCACAAGATAAACAAGATCTTGTTTGTCTTGTGGTTTGGGAAATTTCGGGCTATGAAGAGGCTTTGGTTAGACTTAGGTCAAGCTTCTTACAGAAAAATGTCCCAATTTATTTGAATCCATTTCGAATTTAGTCTATAGCCCTTGAAAAAGTGGACTAGAATGGATTCCTTGTCTGTTTAATTCGATTCTATCAGAGTTTATTTCGTGGTTTTTATTTTCTTTAAATTATCATAACTATTTTTTTATTTTTGATCCTCTTATATTTTGTGTTTTCCGCCATTACCAAAATTTCCTTAGCGTGCCCCTGAAGGTACGCGTACAACAGAGTGGGAACATCGGGTTTAGAATATGCTGTCTGTTATATTGTAGGCCTAGAAGATCAGAATCTGTTGAATCATTTGTAAATAATTATTTAAAAATGAAACTTGTCCATGAATTTATTACCTAAATATTTTTGATGCAGTAGTGGCTAATGAAACGCAACACTAATATGTTTTTATGAATACGACATTATAAATCGGACAAATAATACTATTGTAAATGTGATTTTGACCGTTTTGCAATAGGAACTCATGACCACATTATTGCTTTTGATATTGCATCATCCTTTAAGTGATTCCGTCAACTTCAAGTATAAAATATAACAGAATATAAGGTGGTACGGTTTCATTGACCACTGCTGTAGTAAGTGATGAAAGTTTTGAAAAATAAATTGAAAATCATAATTGTCACAAGATTAGATATGGATAGGAATGATATGTTTGTAATCAAATAGGTTTTAATTTCTTTTGGTTTTAAAATTTATTTTCGTTGCTATTATTTTTTTCATTCGGAGAATTTTCTTGTATTATAATCCATTTATTGGAGTTTTATATATTGTTACTATCGGGTAGGCATGAAATGTTTAGTGATTTTTTTTTCTTAATGAGAGACATTCACGCACACACTTAAAAATTATTTATATCTTATCTCTCACAAAACAGAATAGTTTCAGCATACATGCATGCATAATTGAGCTTCGTCAAGTTTTTGAAATAAGTATCTAATTATGTCATGCATAAAATTCTAACGATTGTTAATTAGTTGCTTTTATTCTAATTATAAGATAATTGATACATTTGGTGAGAAAACGCGGAGTTTCCTTTACTTTCAGTAAAATTTTCAACACGTTTTTGAAATACTAAAAAAGAAAACTTTATATATGATTATTGTATTAACTAATAATAACATGCACTGACTGTTATTTTGAATTCTATATTAAAATAGATACATACATCACAGAATGAGAAGTTACAAATAATGCATTTACGGACAAGATGCAGTAAGCGGAAAAGAATTATAGTTTCTCCATTGAAATTTTTAAGAAAACATTTACATGAGAGAGGTATGACAAAATGGGGCTCTCTCCACTATTACCATTAAGGAAAATAGCTTCCTTTTACATTTTAGGAAAAATGGCCCGAGGAAAAAATTAAGTGCATTCGAACAATATGAAAGACTTATTGCACTGTGTTCAGTTTCATATCCCGGCATCTTTCTGTACCCCAAAAAGCGAAAGAGAAATAAAAAAAGCACGCTCTCATAACTTTTGGGGATAAATAAAAGATACCCCGTGTATCGATAAGCCCATAATCCGGCGCCCTTTATAAGCTAATGACAAAAACGTCCATCCCCTTGAAATTGAGCAGTATGAAGATTTATTCCTTCCATTTGAAAGTTTTGAAAACCACTCGCTCTTGTCTAATAACGAAGTTGAGGATGGGGGAAGTAAAGATCTTGCTTGGAAAGCTTCCATCATTTTAGCAAATTTCGAATACATTTTTCATTCGAAATGGAATGATACAGCCTTGAAAGCAAATTCCGGGCTGAATTAAGTGAGCCTTAACAGCGCTGGAAGCCCCTTTTTACTTGATTAATGACCAATATAGACAATAAGAGCTCATTATTCAAGGAGACAGCTTGCAGTAACCTGGACTGCTACAAATGGCATGGCGTTATCATTACTCATAGAGCTCGCTGCTTTTTCTCCGCATATTTTTCCCTGCAAAGGGGGGTTTTTTCCGACGGAGAGGAACGTCGTTTTTACTGTCATCCCTTTTTGACACATCATCATTTGGTCATTCATTACCTCTGGAGAAGACTGTTGAAAATTTATACCTAACTATTTGTCGGAGAGTCTATCAACATTTCAATCGGAATAAGAGATATCTAGTTTTCCAACAGCCGTAATAAGCCGCTATGGGGAGATTCAATTTCCTTGGAAGGCTTCGAACAATAGAAATGTAGACGCTTAAAAATGTGATAGAGTCACGCGATATATCACGTCGTCGATTGGCATGTCGGCTCTCAAAATAAGTCATCAAATTTCAGGAGAAATGAAACTGGGGATTATTGGAGTTTCTCAGGTTGCCTATTCAGCAGGTAATGATACTTTTTTCATATTTAATGGTTCGTTGTTTGTGATTCTAATAGAATTACTAATTTTATAGGTCGGTGATGTAAATTCATTATAGCATAGTACTCCATAAACTAGAATTAATAAAAATCTGATTGCAAGGGATTTGATTCTAGGAATATAGTAATTGTATTTAGTTTTAGTACTGTAATTGTATAAAGTTCAGTAATTGTATTTTGCAGGTTAAAAAACCAAGAACAAAAGTTATCTTTTTAAAAAATTTTAGAATAAAATCAGACGCTATGCAGATTCTTAAATACATGAATTACAGAAGTATATAACTTTGTTTTTAAGAGCATTCAGGTGTCAATTTTTTTACCAATATGGTGCCTCATTCCTCCATAAACTGTTGATTTTACAATTATCAACGTGTAAACTTTCTTAACACTTTTACTGGTTCCACGTAATAACAGTTGCTATTACTACGTGGCCAATAACCTATTTCTAATATATGCTCAAAACATCATAAAATGTTGAAATCCGACTCCATCGTTGCAGCTTCATCTAGTTACTCTCTCCTCATTGAAATACATCCCAAAGTAATCTAGAAAAATAAATATACATGCCTTCATAACAATTTATAGTTCAAGTTTCAGCTGAAATTTCAAAAATTCTCTCGGGGGTGTATGTCTAAAATTCTTCTCATTAATTTACTTCTTTTTCTCACTCTAAGAAGTTTTACAATAATTTTCATTGGATATTCAAAATAAAGAAATTAACTTTATAGTCCTTTATTAAAATTTTAATAACTCGCTATAAAAAATATTTTAAAGATATTATTATTTATTAAAATTTTAAGGAAATATGTATAAACGAGAGATAAAAAATAGAATCAGCGTTTAGAATCTTTATTTTCTATCTCATGTTTAATTTCTGCTTGTAACAGGAACTTGGGAAGTATTTCGCATTTAATCCAAACTTGAAATTAAATTTATATACCCTTATGACCCATGAGTTTAAGACCAAATTGCATTGAAGATCCGATATGTATACGGACCTATTGCACATTAAATTAACCCCTTAACCGACGCGCCCGTCATACTGATGTGCATCGAATTATCGCATTTTTAGGCTTATAAACTAAAATTTAATCATTAATTATCCTTATAATTTGACACAAAAATTACGTAGAATCCACAAGCATCTCAAGTATTCTATGCCTTCTTAGATGAACGAAAACGACAGCCCCTTTCCAAAAGAGGAAATATCACAAAAATTACGTAGAACCAACAAGCATCTCAAGTATTCTATGCCTTCTTAGATGAACGAAAACGACAGCCCCTTTCCAAAAGAGGAAATATCATCTTATTAGATAGCAAAGAAAATGCGACTCTTAAGGGGTTAATAGGAGGTCAATTGTCTTCCCACTGGTGGGGTATGAAAGTTTGGAGAGGAAGTGCTGGCTTAGATTTCGTCCTCGTCAATTAAACATGACTCAAATTCACGATATCCGTCGCAAAATGCCCCTCATGTAGCTTCAAAACGCTATGTTATCCAAAAAAAATTATGTAGTCAATTCAACGAATGCTATGAAACCACGACATTTCTATGAGATAAAGTCTAGAAAGGAATAAACGTTTTTACATGCAGCACGCGTTGTAAATTAAATGCGTATCAAAATGAAGAGATCAATGTTACCGTTTACGGAGTTTAATTATATTAACGTTTCCTTTTGAAGCAACAGGAAAAGTATTTTGGGAAAGACATCGTAATTTTGAGCCTCCGTCAGATGGCGAGAATGACATCTGAGAGGGCACCCATTTCATCGAACTTCAACACCTCACCAGTGGGAGGAAGTTTGACACAAGACGTCGGGTTTAACATGCACCAGGACCACATACACGTCGGATCTTCAGTGGAACCTTCAAAACCATTACCACCTTCAGTGATAAGGGTTTCGAACCTGGAGCCCTCCGGCCCCAAAGTCGAGGCCTTACCACGGCGGCCTTTGTCATTTACGGAGAGTTCTGGTTGTATGCCGAAGCTATCTTCCAAGAGAAATTATTAAAATACCATATATAAATGGATCGGAAACAAAACACTAAATAGATTAGAAATAATTTATTATACAGAGATATATTGATCTCAATTTATTTAATGATTAAACTCCTCAAAGAGAAATATTTTTTCCCTCCTCTTATATTTGTGCAAACCATTTTCGCTGTTTCCTGAAGAAAAATTTATTTTGCATGTAAAGGAACTACAATATACGTTTTTCGGTAGAACGAATATAATGGAGAAAATCGAAAACACCTGCTTTTCTTTAAGAAGTCATTAATAAATTACCCTTGCAGCAATCAGTAGTGTAACTAAAAGCAATTTAGTTGACTATTACAGAAGCACTTAAAACACGCAACTTTTCCTACCATTAATATACTATGATTAATAAAAGTTTTTTGAGAAACTCATTTTCAGGCTGAAATCCTGCTATTTTATTTAATCCAAATACAATTTTCATACAAATTCTATTATTTATCATTTCTGATGAAAGAAGCATCAAACGAACCGCACAAAGACTAATGGACTTATTTTCGAACACAAAATGCCCATCCAATAATTAACTGTGATGAATGATAACGATTATTAATGGCGAAGCATAAGTAAATAACAATATGAATTGGTTTTCTTTACCACCGAAATAAAAGGAATTCATTATGAAATGTTTAGTTCCAGTTAAACGGAAATACAATATTTTTTCATTTCTTTACCTTTAGTAATATTTTATGGAAAGAATACACGTTACAATATTATATATGAAGGTAAAATTAAGACTGATATCGATTTATATTATATTTTCTTCAATATATCGTGATATTCGATAAATCACGAAGTATTTTCTTTTACAATGCGTCATTGCTAGTTAGATGCGATATATCATGATATTCAATAAATCATGATTTTTTTTTTTCTTTTATAATGCATCTTTGCTAGTTACATGTGGGTTTATTAATATTGCGGAGCTTGCAAGGAGAAATAACTAATGCAATTTAGACTTCCCGAGGAACTGCAATCACTGCAAGAATATAATCAATTTTATGAGGAAATAATTGCACCGTTCACATTATTTCAGACAGATAAATGAAAAGATATTTTCTCATAACAGCCTAGCAGCAAAATGCACTTATTTAGAGAAACTGAAAGCTATAATTCTTAATCAAATCGAAAATTAGCTTAAAAAAGAATGTAGAAATATATTCTTTTCATCACAAACAATGAAATAATATTCTATAAAAAAAATTGATCCTATAACTGTTTATTATTACCCTCATATAGTCTGACCACAGATTCCGAAGCTACCTCTTTTGAACGATTACACAGGAAAGGGGTGTCAGGCAATGAGTCATATGAGCGCATTTCCGGAGTTCTTTGTTAAATCACGCTCAGTAAAATGTAAGCATCACCCTTCCATTCTTCACTTTCCTCCCTATTTTGATTAAAATAACTCCGCTCGCGCATGCGCAAAACCGTGGAAGGTTTCCGAATCCGCTGCTATATAATACTTTATTCCTTTTATTAATAAACTTTTGAAGGAGCAATTCATCCTTCCGTATATAGTTAATAAAGCTTATGTCTCTAGACAGAGTGAGACATTTTCAGGCAATCCGATTCCACCAATGATTTTCTCAATCTTTTACATATCGAAATATAACATATATCACTATAGATGCAAATATTAAAATAATTTGAGAACTGATATCGGAATATTGTGTTTCGGAATACAAGGAAGTATTGTTCAAATATTTTTTTTCAGAAACAAACTTTCGATAAATTTGCATGGAATTGAAAGTATGATGGATACATGTTTATGTTTTTGGTAACTAGTTTCTTCATAAGTCATTAAGCTGCATATTTTAATGAAATATATACGTGTCGGAATGCACCTTTAGAAATTCAATTTAGTTCTTTGACAGGAATATATATTCCCTCCTCCCCTTGCGTAGTTAATCTGAAGGGCCTCCAATTACTCTATAGACAGTTTTACTACCATGGCTTGATTGGATATCAGTTAGGGAATATAAAAATAGTTACTCTACAAGCGGGTGAAAGGTACTTCTGAACTTTTCTTCCAGTTATTTGCAAATGGAAATTTCTTATTTCATCTAGCCACAATCTAAAGCTTAAGAAACTACCTTTTGAACTATAATCATCTCTTATTGCAGATTAAAAGTTTTTGACATTCACATAACAGGGAATGCAATTTCATTAAAATCCTGAAAACCTAAACTTGCCATTCCTTTTCTTATTAATAAAACGCAACAAAATTTGCATGACATAAATAAATATGTATTTCTGAATTGTTAACTCCTATTGAATTTTAAACCTGGCATATTTTTTAAATCTTATCTTCAAAATTTCTTTCCACTAGACAGGGTTGTTTAAATTTTGGACTTTCTATTTAATTTCCTACTCTCAACAGAAAACGTCAGTTTCAAGGACAAAGAGAGCTTATTGTGTAGTATCACCAATTCCATTACAAAGATTCTGCTGGTGGTTGGAAATGAAGTAAAAAATTAACAATTAAGAAATACAATTATAAATATGTATTTCTTAATTATTAACTTCTGTTGAATTTTAAACTTGGCATAACTTTTTAATCTTATCTTTAAAATTTCTCTCCTCTAGGCAGACTTGTCTAAATTTTTGACTTTCTGTTTAATGGCCAACTCTCAACAGAAAACACCAATTTCAAGGACAAGGAGAGCTTATTCTGTAGTATCACCAATTCTACTACAAAGATTCTGGCGGTGGTTGGAAATTGAAGTAACAGATGGACCTTCTAGACATTCTCCCTTTACCCCTAGAACCCACAGTGGTGTTAATGACTTCACCCTCCCCTAAGGACAATAGGAGATATCTCATATACACCTGGTGCCGTGTGATGTTATATAAAAAGGCAGGGCTGAGTGAGATATGCGCATATATATGATGGGTGAAAAATGAAAGAGATACGGTCCAATTCCCACCACTTATCACGAACCATAGCATCTTCCCTTTTTTTCCCTTATCATTAGGGGTGATATTTTTTATTTCGATCTTCTTGGAGATAGTAACAGATTGCGAGGGACTTTTTTCCTTAAAATGTCTGCCTAGGGATTTGTATTTAATTTTTACATTTTCCGCGGAAAGAAAATATCTTGGCGACGACGCATGCAAAAGCCAACCATCTTTGCTAGAAAAATAATCTTTTCCTTCCTGTTTTCTTCCTTTCCTTCCCCCCCCCCGGAGAAAAAAGATGTCTTTTTTCCGTAGAAAAATCTGAATTTATTACAGATCTGAACTCTTTTTAAGCGTCCGTATTTTAAAAAATGCGGTCTGTTCAAAATGAAGAAATGGAGCCCTCTGGAAAGGTTATAACTCATCAGGATTTGTGTCCTTCCAATCGGATGGTGATTTCGGTGAATTGGCATCATTTTCTTCTGCAGTGCACTTTCACCACAGAAAGAATTTTGACGTCATTTGGAAGACGTTTTCCATATCGGAACAGTGTTTTGAAATGAATACTTTGATAGCGGTTCGAATTTGAATTATCTGGCAGAATAACCAATTATGAATATCGGAGAATTTTCCACGTCGGAAACTTTGTAAGAGTTTAATTAGATATTTAATCAAATGTAACAAAACAGGTAATTATTAGGAACTCATATCATTTTGGAATCCATAAAAGGGATTCTTCTCGCTATATATAGCTTATTTGGAATAATATCTAATTTGATTTGCAAGATTAATATCCCATTCTTAATCTATTCACTTTTCCATTGATGATGAACTTATAATTCGGACTTGTGTATTGCGAAATGTGTATAGTTGGAATTTAAATATTAAGAACTTTATGTTAATATTAGAATTATTTTGTAAACATTTATCTATGCATCAATAAATCCAGAGAAAATATAAGGTATGATAAGATTAAGTTTGATGTAGTTATGAATTTTGAGTTTGTACAATATTTAATTTATAAACACTTCTTTAAAATTTAAATTAAATACATGCGTTTATGGAAAACATTTATTTTAGGATGCTATATTTGACTGGATTTATCAGAAATATCGGACAAATGATAACAGATGGTTCGTTTGTTGTTTTTTATCTTTTTCTTTTTGTGCATTTTAAAGAACTTCGGTGCAAATAGATCACCTCTTATTTTTCATATAGTATATGCCACCTAATTTAAATTTAATAACCTTTTCAAATTCCAAAAGACTTAAAGTCATGATATCGCAATATTATCATGGGACTTCATTAGTTGAAGTTAGGTTAGACTCGTTTAATTAATATCGCAGAATTAATATTTATAACAAACTGTAAAAGATTAATAATTTCAATGTTTCTGATAAATAATGTATTTTGTTCCTCGAACTAGACATCGCTGTTTGACTCGTTGGATTAACATCTCGTTTCGAAACTATACACTTCATTTCCGTTAAGTGAAAAGGATTTGTGTTTTCAGCAGTTGAAACTAAATTGATCCAATACTTACAGCCATAGATAATTTTTTTATTCTTGTCTTTGATTCAATAACACGAAAGTTGGCCTCCTTTTGCAAGTGATTGTGTCCAGACACAAGAAACGTGATTTGGAAAAGCAGTGGACATTCCTAAATCTTGAATAAGTCTTGGCAAATATAAACTTCATACTCGTATTTTGGTCTGTGTATCAATCCGAAGACATAATGATACGAATATGACTGGAAGCATGCCCTTTAGGATGCTTCATGAAACATGTCCCGATTTCTTGGGATCCTTGAGACACCTCCATTTTATCCCACATGAACATGTATCCTTTGTTATAAATGTAAATTAAATTACGTATGTCCATTAAATTTTAGTCAATAGCATAAAACATTCCCCTTTTTCATAGTTTTTATGCCTATTTTGCTACCAAAATCAGTCTGCAGAGCCACTTTTGCCCCTGGTGCCGAAAATGCAAACATTTTTTCTTTACAAATCGATTCCCCATGGCCCATAAACAATAATGCTAACACTATAAGGGAAAATATATTTCTAAATGATACATTTTGGATATTCTGTTAGTCATAAATTTCTCTATTTTTGACAGTGATGCAATTAGTTAGTCAGACAAATATTAAGTTTTTTTGAAACGAAAACGTAGGTTTAAAATTGATCTTTCTACGAAATTTAGATATTAACAAGTAAATTTATATTTTAAGGTTTAATTTAGGTAGTATATTTCACGTTAGGATTTTAGGTTTTATTTGGGTAACATATTTCACGTTATTTATAGAAACGATAATAACAGAAAACAATTGTGCTTTACCATAAAATATTTCAGAATTTATAATCCTGGGGTCTTAATTTATAACACAAAAGTTCCAACATATCTAAGACTCGTAATTCAATACAATTTCTTTAACACGTTAGACGCCACGACTCACGTCTTAAATTCGAATCGCCTATGGAATTAGAAAACTCCTTCTCTGCTATCTCTTAACAACAGTAGAGGAGGGGTCATCTGAGTAGATAGTTGGTATGAATTGTATTTGATCACCGTGTGAATCGTATTTGATTCACATGGTAATTAAGGTGTTAAGCATCTTTTTAAGTCCTCTTTTGTACTCATAGGTACTCTGGCTATTCAGAGTAATAGGAAGGAATACTGTGAAAGCTTGCATAAGTGAAGCACTCTTTTTCAGTAATGAATAAAACTAAAATATATATATATTTTAATGTAACGGAAAACTCATTTAAGAAAAAAGTTATTTTCTTATACTGTTCCTCATACTTAAAGATTTATTATTCTCTAAATTTAATTTTGAGACGTAAAGTCTTTTAATTTCAAAGAGCAATTTAAGCACACTATTTATATGTTTCTTCACAGTAGTAACTTTCATGGCAGAGAATGTGTTAAGCTTGGTACTAATACTGCTTTAAAAGAAACAATAATATACTGAAGCAATTTGTCCTCAGTGTCACAACTCCTGTCAGTGTCTTAATTGTTGGGGCACCATTCATCATAATGTATACTGCACCAGAATCGTCCTCATAAATCTGATGTTCTTTACTTGATTGCCTGGATATCCAGGATAAAGATATATTGTAACACATTTTCTTTCCAAGAAGGAAAGAAGTGTCAAGCAGGTGAAAGACATTAATATTATGATGTCGCTGGAAACTCTTGCTCGTACATTGCATTGTCATCTCCGTCTTATAATCGGGTCTTTCATATCATTACGCTTTATGAATTATTCAAACAACGACATCTTTTACTAAATAGTCGTCGCAAAATTAAATTCCCAATAAAGATGGGTTTTTCATTTTGTGGACAATAACTTCTCATCAAGCGATAATAATAACCGGAATTGCGGAATTTCGTCCCATGTCAATTCAAACAAATAGCAGAAGCATTTGCTACTGTCGTGCAACCCCATACTTACTCAAATAGTTTAATCATAGTATAATGGTCATTTCCTTTATTCCTTTTTAATAAATACTCTTTCAAAAATTAGTCTTCCATAATTATTTAAAACCGATTCTTTCCAGTTAGAGTTGTTCGTCATAATGTGGTAAAATTTTATAAATATATAACATGTTATAAATCACCAGTCTTTTATGTATTTATCACGAAGTGTATGGATATCTCACTGGACATTTTTTACATTTTTAACCTTCCAGCGGTCGCTCCTGCACAAATTTTAAGACATTTTGTACATTGTATTACATAAATATATCGTGCTGTTTTACAAACATAAAAAATAAATACAGCTTTTATTTATGCTATCTGTATTTATTAGCTTAATTGTAAACAAAGATTTTATAAATCAAAATTGCACTTAAATTTATAAAAGAACGATATAAATATGTAATACGATGCACAATGCAAGTATCTCTTGAAATCGCGCGCCCGCTGGAAGGTTAAAAAACAAATCCTTAGAGTTCCTTTGCACTAATCAAATTCGCACAACAATTTTATGTCGTTATTTTTAATTACATATTCGAGTAGAATTTAACAACAAAAATAATAATTTCTGTTTAAAATTGAAAATGAAATTACACCCTATTTTAATCCCATTATAAAAGTAATTTTTGAATTTGTCATATATTATCAATAAATTTTAAGTTAAAATGTAATCCAAGCTCTTCGATGTGCTGTTTCATACTGTAAGTAAATTGAAATATCTTGTATTGATGAAAATGTTTTATTTTTTGAAATGTTATTCAATTAGAATTCAGTGCATGTCCAGTAACAATGGCCTATGAATATTTTCTATAAAGCAAGTTAGGACTTATTCGATTATAGTCTTCGGAAGAATTTTTTTTTTAAATTTAAGTCTCTCTAAAAATTCATCTTTCAAGAAATTTATGCTAGGCTCAGATATAGCTATTATAATCAATTCAGAATTTTCCAAATTCGTAAAAGTCGTTTAAAGTACCCCTTCTTTATTAATTAGACATTACGTTAGTTATTTGTGTCACATGAAATAGTGTTTCAAAAACAAACAGATCTTCATCACTTTATCGAATAAAAACTGTATTAAATGCATTTTGAATTTTACCTATGAATACATCAACAGTAATAAGTATTTTGCAAGTGATTCAACTTAAACTATTGTAATCTAAATTTTTCTGTAGAGAGAAATAAAAAATATTCACTTTATTCTCCATCAGTTTCTTTTTTTATCTAATGTCAGCAATACCGCTGGTGAGAAGGCTGTCAATTTAATTTTGTCAAAGCAATAGATAGATTTCAAATTATGTCTTTTCACGTTTCTTCTTTTGTCATCCAGCTGCGTAAAAAAATAGTTATTTGTAAATTCTCTACAGAATAATAATCAATAGAGCAAGTGAACTTGTCCACGAATGTTGTATAATGTGTCTCAAACCAATTCTTGATTACATATGAAATATAAATACAGCAAAACCCCGGTTAACCAAACTTTGGTTATCCGAAATGCCTCTGAGATCTCAAATCTAGAAAACACTTATATACTACACGGAATAATTGCTAAAGCGAGAGAGTGTTGGACTTGGGTTAGCGAAAAGGTGATCGCTCAACCTAAAAATGTAATTTTAAATTTAAAAAAGAATATAACTGAAGCCTACGAAGAGAGTTTTGAATTCGTTTTATAGATACAAAACAGTAATAGATGTTCATGGCTTAACCAAAAAAATCGTTATCCAAAACGTCCCCTCCCCCTTTAGTTAGGTTAACCGGAGTTGTACTATATAAGCATCGTTCTGGTGAAGAATATAATCATTCTCAATTATAGTTTCTAAAATTAGAAAGTGAGACAATTTATCCCATCTTGATTTCATATATTGATTCCTCAAACAAATCAAAGAGTACCTTTATTCCAAGCAGTGAAAGCTTTCTATATCGACAATGAAACCTTAACTTCTTTGCGTAACTTTTTAAGATAGTATTACTTCATTTACTGCATGTTCACGGAAATTTTTCGGCAAGCTTTATTTTGTTCCTTTTATTAGAACCTGAGATACATCAGATTCTGTAAATCCTCCTTTAACATTGCACAAAGAATATAAAAAACATTGTACGCGCTAAACCAGATAAACAAAACAGTGATAATTTTAAACCAATTTTATTTACAAAATCTAGAGTTTTGTAAGCATAGTTGTCTAAGATTTATCAAATAACCCTTCAAAATGTCCCGTTGCCAAGAAAGCATGAATGTAATTTTTCTCTTACAATGTATTGCAAATATTTCCATTGCAACGTTTTTAACTGTGTTCTTCTAATCTTTTGCTTCTCCACATTTATAAAGTGATCATCCTAACCTCTTTATACCATTTTATATTTGAAATTGTTTGCATCATACTTATCTTAATACTATATATGCTGTTCTTTCCTTGAAATATTTCTGCCACAAAGGTTGAATTTGAAACTTTTCCTAAAACTCTATGTTCCATTTCACTATTTAAACAGTTAGGAATAACTACTCGGAAAGAAGAATCAGATGCGAGTGAAATATCTCACATGCATCCGTTTAATCTTCAGTTTTCAAAATGGTTTCGGATTTTGGGTCATTGGAGTGAGTAAACAAATGGATAATTCTGTTACTGTTCAAGACTTCTTTTCGTTCCTCTTCCATTCCTCGGAATGATGCATTATCAATCAATTTACCAATCCATTTGATTCCGGATACTCGCGTGGAGGGGAAAAGGAAAATGGCGAATATTTTTCTTAACTTTTTCTCTCTAGAGTTTCATCTTTTGTTTTGGGTGATGATTTATAAACGATGTATGGACTAGTTCAAAAGATTGACGAAACTAAAAAGCGAAGAACACTTACCGGGGAAGCAATTTCTTTCGTGTTTTGGATTCCCGTTTCTTCCCTCTGTTTTTCTTCTTTATTACTGCTATTTTCTTCTCTGCTACAGAGAAAGATGGGAAGAAAAAAGAGAAACTTGGGAAGGCTCTCGGAAAGAATAAGAAAAGAGAAAAATGTCTGATCAATGAACAAACAGCTTGAACCTTTTTCTCTTGAGTACTCATTGATTGAACCCCGAGTGAGAGGGGTCGGAGTAAAAAGGGGTCACGTGAGGTAAAAGAAGGGACAGCTGGCTTGATGGACAGCTAAAACTTTGGGCTTCAGACACGGGAGGGGGTTTTATTTCTTCTCTCGAACAATACATTTAGAAAATGAGAAATGATTTAGAGTGTCGAAATCAGAAAATGTTTTAATAATGACACTCTTCCAAAAAGCGAGGGAACGTTTCCCATTCCCTGAACCGGTTCACCAATCCGATTCCATCTATTAAGGGAACATCACGTAAAAAGGTCAGGAACGAGAAGAAGCAAAAACCTCGGGATCACGCTCAAACGTGAAATGCAATTCTTTCTAACGCGTTTCCTCTTATTTTTAAAGCACTAATAAATTAAACTGCATTTTTGCGCTACTATAAAAAGAAATTTTAAAAACTTATAACTTGATGTGCGTAACTTATTCTGATAGGCTTCAAACAAACTGATATGACATCCAATTACTTTTTAATTTTGCAGTGATTGAAAGAAAAAAAAATTATTCGACTGTATGGTTTTCGTCTAATCAATTGCAAGTGGAATTTTCTTTTTAATTTTCCCAATTTTTTCTTTTACTTTATGTGCGATATAATTATCAAAATATTAGGATGTAGGATAGGTAAATTAAGCCTCGAACTAAAAATATTGAAAGTGATTTTGGAAATTTTGTACTTTTCGCATTTAAAAATGAAGATTACATTATCTATATTGTTATTGATATTTTCAAGCAAGAATTTTAAATCTATTGAAAAACAGTCTGAGATTTCTCTTCTTTATTTCACTTAGAAGACAAAGATCATTGAAATACTAGTTACCCCAAGTATTCAGAATCTCTAGAATTTTCCTAATCAATCTATTAATTAAGGCAATTAAGCATTCCATGGATTTAATATGTGATATTAACAAATTAGAACGTTGAATTGTTCTCCAACTTATTTAATTTTCTAGACCTTATCATTTTTCAATTTGGAAATTAGGTTAATAAATACAGGAATTCAGGAAATTATTTCTTCTATTGCACTTAATGTCTCCTATAAAACATTGCAGGGAGCGAGCTTGAAATAAATAATGTTGTTTTTTTTTAATTAGAAGATAAAACAAATAGAGTTTGTAAATATTTGCATACAGAGTATAAAAAATATAGAAAATTAAATAAAATGAACAATGTCTTCCTGAGCTCAATTTTAAAATTGTGTGATGCTTAGCTTTAATGACTTTAGAGAAATTTCAAGCAAAAATTTAAAAACTTCCCTCCGCTTTAAAAAAGTATTTAAACATGCGCTAAAAATAGGAATTTTAAAAGTCATACAATTATTTTTAAAATTATTTATATAGAATTATTTAATGTAAACTATCAGGAAATTTAAT
>BGPR01000017.1:2053227-2090812 GCA_013235015.1 Araneus ventricosus | reverse complement strand
ATTTTATCTTAAAAGCTTTAATTGGGGATCATTGTAGACAAGTGAAGATATTTATTTTTTATGTTTCAGAACATTTCTAGATTTTTTTTACTCAATGCTATGGCATTAAACTATTTTATTCATTGCAATATCCGAACCTACTTCGGAAGAATGTCGAAATTTTGCATAGATTGGTCGGGTTAAAAACTTCGGATTTTCTCCCTTAGTATTTGATATTTAACCCTAATTAATTATATATATAGTCATATTTAATCCATTCATCTTAAGAAAATTAGAAAGTTGTTTTACCCAGTTTGGTTTACTAATATAAAGTTTCAAACAATTTTTTAAAGAAGACTCCAAACTTTTAGTAAACAGAATTTCAAATGAATACAAAGTGAGATAAAAAATAGACGAATTTCTAGTTGTTGATGTTATTGTCGTGAGTCTCTCACGTTTTGAAAAACCCTAATGCAAATACATTTCAAGAAAAGTAATATTTCTGTTCGCCGTACATATTCATTAATTTTTGGTAACGATCAAAAATTTTTGACTGAAGAATATGTCAAATTCCATGTGAGAAACATTGATCCGACTGATTAAGGAGCATTAAATAGTGTTCATTTTTGCTTTCAAAGGCACTGAAGAGTTGAAACTGCTGTAATGAAGACTTTAATTTATCGTAAATAAAATAAAGCAGAAAAAAGAACATTTCTATTTCAGAGTTGTCATTTCAAAATAAAGGCCATCTGCCATTTCAAAATAAAGGCCATCTGCCATTTCAATGGTCACCTGGCATAAGAGCGAACCTCCCGTTCTCCCCATAAGTAAAAACCATAAATCCAAATTAACTCGAGTTCAAATCCAAAGCTGAAGAAACAGGTGGAAAATCAACGGATGATTTGAATTAGCCAAGAATAATTGCCACCACTCTTTTCATTTAATGGGTCTTTAATAATCGTAATCTCCGGAAGGGGAAATTTAGTGCGACAAATACGCTAGAAGTACGTCGTAAATTAATTGAACAGCATTTTTGCAGATTGCAGGTCTGATGGGCAAACTCTTTCTAAAGTGATTTAGGGACCATTAAGAAAACCGATGTGATACCTGGGGTGCTGTAAGATATTAGCTGTCAAAAACCGCTAAAGATAAACAATATATCCTGCCTTGATGATAAAAGTTATTGTTGTCATGTTATCTCAGTGTTACAGATTGTTAAATAAAAATTAGTGTGCTGTAGAATTCGAAATTGCTGGACTAGATTTAGTACTCTGCCATGGGGGACAAGTTGTAATTATTCCTTGGAGAGGGAACACAATTCGTGAATGCCATAAAATTATAGTTACAGAGGTCTAGTGAGACACGAAAATTATGTTTCCAGTTTATTGTGTCCGATCTTGGACAGGAAACTTGCATTTATTCCTTTCTTGAGAAAATGCGTACTCTTGCCGCGTAATAAATTCAGGTGTTATTTTACGCCGAATAAACTGGATGAAAAAAAAGCATAGTACTTATCATAGTCATTATTTTAGTATTAAAATGTAACTTAATACGGTTATATAGATAATGCATCTTTTTAATTTCTTGGATATTGCTAGATGCGGATTTTGTGGATTAGTATTGGAATATATATGTTTTTTCTTGATAATCTGTCAATAAACAACCACTGGAAATATTCCCATCATGAATTCACATTTCTTGGGAATTTCAGTGCTAATTTGTGAATGTACTTATATTATATTTATTTAAATATATATTATGTACCTTTTTTGAAACCTTAGAAGTTTTGAATATTTGGAGGCAAAATGTCGCGGTTCAGTGCAAAAATATTATTTCAGTTAAAAAATGAGCAGACATTAAATAATTTCAAAGATGAAAATTTATTCACCTGAATATAATTTCACTCATATTATTTATACAATGTAATAGAATATAATGTCAATAAATTAACAGAGCCTTTTTCATATTTATTGGAGCATTTCTTGAATTAAAATTTAAATTGAAAATTTTGATTAACTTTAAAGTATTTGAAATGTAAAGAATCTAACTCTATGTAATAATAATTGTATTCCACGTAAAATAATTTATAATTATTTTTATATTAGCGAAGTTGTTTTTAATTTTAACCTTTATATCTGACTGCATTTCTTCACTAATTCTCTTCAGATATAAAATTCCAGAAATATGACTCATAATTTATTTCAATGCAATTTATATGAAATAAGTAGTAATTTAATTTTTATAATGTGCTTAATAACTATTCGTTTGAATTTTTCATTTTATTTTTAATATATATATGATAAGATAAGACATATATGATTCACTGCAGTCATTCTTGTTCATTTACATAATTTTCATGTTATTAATAATAATTAATCCTTAATCTATGATAATTAATTTGAATTATTAAAATGCATTTTAATATTAATTAATGTATTTAATGTATTTTTATAATTAAATAAAGTTTATCCACTTTATTTAATTACAAAATTCCACTTAAAATATCCGCGACTGCTATTAAAACCACCAATCAGCCAATTCTAAACTTTACTGCTAATGCATTGTTTCAGGAAATTCCACAAATGCATTCTTGCTCAGAACATTTGTTTTCCTCAAATTCTTAGAGTTTTCGCAATCATCTTTACAATTATAATCAACGAAACGAAATTTTACTTTGAATTCTATCTAAAATGTTTTAAATTTAAAAGTTAAAATGTTTAGTATATATTTAATAGCTCTCATGGCATTTTCCACGGATTAATAAAATTAATTAAAGTTAAAGTCAATAACTGGACTTTCTTGAAATGAATAAAAATTAGTGATGGTTCTAATCATCTGCTATTTTCTGTTTCAAAAGAGTTGTTTATAATGAAAATTATTACAAATTCAAAATAACGTAATATAATGCTTCAAATCAGATATAATAATAGCCAAACAAATAATTTGAAGAATCAACATTTTGTTCATTTCCCCATATAAATAATTTTGAAAAATTACTCCATCAGCTTTCGATATCAGCAACTTTGTAGTTAACTAAAACTGCAAAATTTCTGCTTCAAATAAGTTGTTTAGAATGAAAATTATTACAAATATAAAATAATATAATATAATGTTACAAATCCAATATAATAATAACCAAATAAATTATTTAAAGAAGCAACATTTTGTCCATTCCCCCATATAGATAATTTTGAAAAAATGGTGCTTATACTGCATATATACGACATACATCATAGATAGAATAAATTCAAGAAAATCACGTGCTCAAAGGAAACAATAAATGAAATAAAAGGTTGGAATTGGCATTTCTTCATTTCACCACTAAAATCTTTTAATTTGCAATGTTACTAATTAGAATGCATCTCTTAGATATCTTATCATATAGCTACAGAGTTGAAAAGATGAAAAATTTATTATCCATTATATCCGTTTTATCCATTTCCCCACATAAATAATTTTAAAAAATTACTCCTTATACTGCATATATAAGAGAAGATACATCATCGCTAGAATAAACTCAAAGACATCACGCACTTGGTTCAACGAAGGAAAACGATGAATGAAATAAAAGTTAGAATTGGCATTTCTTCAATTCACCACTAAAGTTTCTAAAAGTGTAACTATACTAATTAGAATGCATCTCTTAGATTGGCCATTATGAAGATACAAAGTTGAAAAGACGAAAAAAATAGACCTAATGAATGACAAGGAACGTCAAACGATAAGTAAACAGTGATGGAAAATGGAATGAAGGGGAGGAGAATTTCTGAAATGAATTTATTCCATCAGGGGTGTGGCGGGAAAACGCCCTAGTTTCGAAAATTGTTTTGTTCCTCCTGGCTCTATTTATTTTTACTAATGATAAGAGTCTTTACCGGTGTACGCGAATTAAGTCACATCTCTAAATAGAAGTGATTAGTTCTATTTAGAGGTTGATATATAGGGGTTGTGTATGAGAATGCATTTGGTTGAGGTAAAAGCGGTTTTCTTCAAAACACATGATTACGCAGCAAAGCCACTTCTTATTTCTTCTTACAAATTTACATTTATTGCTCCAGAGCCACTATATATAGTTGTGCTCAAGATTTGTTTACATAAATGATGAAGATACACGATCCACCACTTCCTTGTAGGCTGCAAAGAAGCTGTACCATTATAATATTGATATACAGGGGCCGTATATAAGAGTGTATTTGTTTGAGGTAAACGTAATTTTTCAGCAAAATACACGATTGCGTAGCAAAGTCATTCTTTATTTCTTCTTACAAATCAACATTTATTGCTCAAAAGTAACTATATATAGTTATGCTCAAGATGCATTTGATTAAATAATAGAGATGCTCGATCAGCCACTTCCAGATGACCACTGATGTTGTACCAGTAGAATATTTATGTGAGTATAAGCTGGAAGAGATGCTGAAGTTCTAAATTATTAAGATTTTATTTTCCTGACAGAACTACAATCTGTCTTTCACATAATCACCCTGTAGACGGTTCTATTCACTCGTCCTCTTGTAACACCCCATGCATGATTATTAGATTTATTTATAATGGGGTAAATTAAAATAGGTAAGCCCATGTGCAGTTCCAAGGCGCAAATCTTATATTCCACTGGTTTCGAAACAGGGAAGGTTTTTTCCTTTCTCTCCTTCAAAACATCTTTTCTGAGAAGTTTGAATGAATTCTGGTTGTTTTTGGTAATTTAAATAAAACATTAAGCATAGGTATTCGATAAAAATTTTAAAATAAAAACTCTGAATAATGAAAACGCATCATAAACTACATTTTTCCCATTTTAGGCAAACGACGTCTTCTATTTTGAACTTAATCTAGAAAAGATTTTATATAATAGTTTTTGAAGGCAGATTTCTTTTTTTATCGTATTTTATCAAGAAAGGCAAAGTTGCACCAATGTTTTAAAAGTGTTACGAAATTTTATTTTAGCAATAGCTATGGCATTTTCATTTTTGGGTATCAAACAAATAAATCCTTTGGAAACCAACTTTAAGAGTTATTTATTTCAAGCGCCTTCTACTTTTAAACCTCTTGTCAATCGTGGTCAGGGCTCTGCTGAAGATTTCTCTTTCATAGTGCTACGTTAGTATACCTCTAAGTATTTGTTTGTATGAGATAAGGAAACTCTTAAATCTTAAATTTAATAACGTGCAAATAGTAGGATATATTTTTTGAAAAATAATCTTTCTTACATTGACGTTTTACTTAACAAACCGACAAGACTATGGATGTATATGTTGCTACTCAAGAAATTTTATTTTAGTAATTGTTATTCATATGCTTAAGGCATTAAATCGGTAATACAGCCGGAAATCACCTTTAAGAATTATTTTTTCCGTTTTTTTAACCTTTTTGGTATCGCGGTGAGGTTTAGAGTTGCACCTTACCTCTTATGGTGCTGCATTAATATACCACTCACAATGATTTACTTTAGGAAAACGACTCATCTGTTTCCTTTTTTATATCATATAAACAATGCAATCCATTTTCTAAAGTAAGTTTTATTTCAAACATATTTAATAAAATGTAAAATATTTTACCAAGGTAGTTGCAAAATTATTAAGAAATTTTCTTTGAACAGTATTTATTAATAATTCAGGTTTGGGCAATAAATCAATTTTTATTTTAGAAATAGTTATTAAATGTTTCTTTATAGTGGCAATTCGTTTGAAATTGTCTTTGAAGAATAAATTTTCATTTCAATTTCAATATATTAGCTTTCTGCCATTTACGGTCAGGATTTGTGCTTTTTCTCCAATAGGGTTTCATTTATATTTTCAACAAATAAGTTTTCTTCTTATGATATTTCACAAAATATTCGTGGAAAACTTCATTTGAAAATTGAGTTTTCATTTCAAGTTCAATGCTTATCTTCCCTCCAATTGTTGTCAAGGTTTGAGCTGCAGTTTTCCCTCCTATAGCGCTTCAATTACATTTTTTAAAAATAAGTTTCCTTCTTATGATTTTTCATAAAACACACAAAGTTGTACAAATATAGTATTCAAAGTCTTAAGGAATTTTATTTTAGGAATAATCCAGGGCCTGAGGCAATTCATTTGAAAATCACCCCAAGGGTTATTTGCTTCCAACTTCCTGTCAATCGTGGTCAGGGTTTGTGTTGCAGCTTTTCCTCTTCCATTGAAAGCTTTCAACAGATGGTGGGTCGAAAGCGAAAAAGAAGATGATAATTCATCTCCCATTCAGTATTGACTTAGTGATAAAGAAAAGAACCGGAGATTACGTCAGTAGGAGAGCTTTTGCTTATTCCCCAAATCGGATGATATTCCTTCTGCCAGGGAAAGAATGCAATATAGAAGGAGGCAACATGTGAAAAGATCTTTAATGCGGTGTGAAGCACAGATGGTGGCGAAAGTGGAAGACACTGATTGAAAAAGATTGAAATGTGCGCCTTTCTGAAATCTTTTTTCGTGGGGATTACTTTTTCTGCGTGTAAAAGGATACAGGGACTTGGGCTGGTGTTTCTAAACTTAAGTCATAAACTTAGGACGTGTTTAATCACTTCTGGGACGAATTCGTGAAAAATAAATGTTTGGAAACGTTATTATAACGTTAAAAATATTATATAGAAATTTGTTTAAACGCTTGATACATACTAGAGTCAATCGATTGCGTTATCACCCGTTAGTCAAATGTATGCTTATAAGAATAAATGAAATGGAGTCCTTCCAGCAGTTTCATTTTTAAAAAATCTATTTTATTTAAGCGTCATAAGAAACGTCTACATAAAAAGAGGAGAAAATAAAAACAATTTTTAAGACACGCTTTTAGGTATTAGTGTACTAAAAAGTATAATTTTTTTATTTTATTTTATTATCTGTGTTTTTTGTCTATAATTTATAATTCATTATAATAAATATTATGGAATATTGATATCACATTTTTCTGAAGTTTAAACAAACATTTTCATAAACTTACAAACTTTAGGAATAAATGCACCAAGATGTTCAAAAACATACTTGTCCAAAATTAAGAGTGCGAACACTGTTGAGATCTAAAAATGAATGAATCGTACTTGCAATGATGCCATCTGTAATATTTGTCACATTCAATGAAAATATGCGACATTTAAACAAACTTCAACAGGAATAATATAGCGTTGAATGGTCTCTGAAGGGGAGGGGTAATGGAGAAGCATAATTTTAATCGCGCCATTTATGATATCTTTTTGTAAATAACTTCATTCTTCAATGTAAAGTGGTGTCTGGGGAACGGTGAGTAGTCACATGTAAGCCTAGACTGTTCCACGCAATCTCTATGGAGTTTAAGTCTTATGATTCGGCGGGGCGGTCTATTCGACGAATATTTTTGGTTTCAAGAAAGTCGCCTATAAGGTCTGCTCTGTGAGGATGGGCATTATTATTCATGAGCAAGAAGTTTGGGCAAACAACTACTCCCTCGAAAATTTCTCATATAGAAATGCAGAATTTCAGCTCCATAGCGTTTACCATTAACCGTAACCCTCTGAAACAAGAGCAGGGTTGTGCAATTTATCATGACGCTTCTCCTTAAATGAAGTCTATCTCCTACAAAAGAATCTCGTGGCATGCAGTTTTATTGAAAACCCTGCCTTCCCGGCTCTCTCCAGACAGGCTGTCACTTTAAAGGCTCAGTCTTATAAGGAGAACACAAACAGTCATCATCATTCAACTTCATGATTATCACGGAACCACGAATGAGCTTAATAGCTAAAAGAGGTCAGAGAGACACATAATGGGTCTCCTCGTATATAGCCCTATATCTCCAATCCTGCGACATCTAGTTTATCGCGATACAATTCACCCAGTAAAATGATGTAAGCTGTGAAGATAGTTCTGGAGCAGATGTTCTGTGTATTTTCATCAATAATGCTAGATAACGGTAATCCAGGGTAGTTCTCGACGACCTTCACCAAGACTCCGGGATATGCTACCAGTTTCACGGAATAGCAACCATAACCATGACCCATACAGGGATGAATTTGTAAATCTCTTCGACTTGTGACTCATCAGTTGCCAGAACACCCACTGCTTGCCAGAAAATTCAGTCTAAAAAGCGTAGATTTATTATGCGAAAAACTTCACTTAACCAGTTTCCAATATTCATTCACAGCGATAGTTTGTAAATGATATGAATAAAAATTTGAAGCTCGTTTTTCCAGCTGCCTAATCTGCATTAATATCTTTTACCGCTGACTCTGCATAAAAAATTTTCATCATTCCTATTTTTCTCAAAAATATATTCCTGATAATGTGATGCGGAAATTTGGAGATTGGGTGCCAGCTTGTGTGTCGTCCTCGTCATCTGACGGTGGGTCAAAACTACGAGGTCTTTCCCAAAAAATAGCCCTCGTGTTGCTTCGAAACGAGACGTTAATATAACTAAACTCAAAAACATATGTATGCATTATGATAATATTTTACAATTTTGTGAATTAAATATCTAACTTTTTGCCTAAAAAAGCGTGGATGTGTCTTCCTGTAATTTCCAACAAGTGTGTCGATGGACTTTTTTCAATTATCTCTTTTGGTATTACTTTATTCATTACGTAGGCACCATGAACTAATCGATCTGTTATTCATCTATTAGTAACAGAACTGAACTTCGTCTAATAAGATGAAGTTCAGTTCAGAATTTTTATATAGCTAATAGGCAGTACCAAAACTCAAAAAACACTTTGTAGAAAGTTATAATTCTTTTTCTTTGTGTAATCCAAGTAAAAGAAATGTTCGTCTTCATTTATTACTATGAGCTTCAATGTTTTAATTTTGGAAATAACCAAAGATGCTATGAATAGCCTATTATAGAAAAAGACAGTCCAGCATATTCTTCAAATTTTTATAAGCATGGTACGATCTTATAAGAGTGCATTTTAAATAAAATAAGAAGTGCACTATCTTGAGATCATATCGCCTCTTCTACTTCGTTAGAATGACAGAATTTTATTCTGTGAACGCAAATGTAAAAACTTTCCATCAATTTATTTCAGGAAAATTTACTTTAATGGAATTAGTTTTCTGGTCTCAAGGTCGCATTTTATTGTCTTTCATATCTCTTATCTGATATATAATACATCAGATGCGGTGTTCTAATTTGAACGCAAACTCAAATTTATTGCTCCTTTCTCCTCAGGCTAGAATATTGATTTTCTACTGAAGTAAATTGTTGTCAGCAAGAACAGATGCTCTTGTACTTTGTTCTAGATTGCTTTACATTCAATAGAATAATATACTTGAAACACATTGTAACAAATCAAGCATTAGCTAAATTACCTTGCTCTTTAAAAATAATTGAACCTTATTTTATGGCTTTTCTTTTTTACTAAGTCAGTGTATTATTTTTTATTGTATTTGTTAAGAAGAGAAATCCCTTTTATAACACAATGGTCTTTAATTAAGATTTCAACCGATGACTTTTTTAGTATATTTATTAAAATTCTGAACCTTGCTAAAAATGACAGTAAACACTTTAAATAATATGTCTAGGTTTATCTCATACCATTCTGTTATCACTAAATGATTTCTTTTTTAGTCGAGATAATAAACGTTGTAAAGCCTTTTAATTTTGCACTCTAAAAAAATCAGAATATAAATTTACTAAGTAAATTTCATGGCACCACAATTTAGATAGATAATGAAAACTTGCGGAGCAATATAATTAGAGATGACAGATTGTGCTTGTTTACATAACTTAAGCGATAATTGCTTTTGCCAGAATATTTATTCCTGCATTAAGCTTTGCATAATTAAGAACAACAAAATTTTATCATCTATGAAGGGTGTAAGAACATAGCTGATTTTTTCATAAATGCGTCGTTTTCTTTTATAAAATATCGTCTTATTCTAGTTTAAAATTTAATTTAGAATATAATAATGCCAATGGAAGCTGTTGCGTGCTGATGACAAATTATATATATTTAAAAAGTTATGAATTTAAAGACATTTTTAATTGATTACTGAATTTAAAAACATTTTTAATTGATTACTATATAAAGCTATCTTTATTTTTCACTTTAAATAAATGCTTTTTTTACATTTTACTGTTACTCTAAAAATTATTATTTCGCTAGTGAATTTCATTAAAGAAGTTAAAATATTTTTTGAGACATTGTAAATTCTTTAAACTTACTTTCAATCGTGTAGGTTTTTTTTATTTTTAGTGAAATATCACATGTAAAATATATATAAAACTATTTAATATATTTTGGAAGATTTCAATATAAAATTCACAGACAGCAAAGATTTATTTCCGTTTGCAAACAGTGTTTTATATTAATAATTTATATGGATTTTGTAATACACTATACACAGGGTGGTCCAGAAGTCAGAAAAAGCTTTAAAAATGAATAATTCCTAAACGAATGAAGATATAAAGACACCGAAAAGAGTATTTTCTACAACACGAAACCAAATTTTATAGGTAGCAAAGTTTACATTAACTATTAAATAACTCAGCAGTTACTGGAGCAATGCTTTACATAAGATGAGAAGTTGGGCGAAGTAACAATTTACAAATGTTTAAAGGTTTGTCCTTCATCGTATATGCCATATGTCGGATAAGGAAACTCACTATTCACAGAATTAAGCACCATTTTCAGTTGGTAAGAAAAAACATTTGTCTGTCACGTCAACATAAAATGTTTTTCCATAATAAATTATATTTTTACAGCTTCTTTATATTATCGAAATCCATCAGATTTCTGAAATGCATGCAAAGCAATCATCATGCAGGTGTTGAAGTGTGGAATATCAGTATATGAAGACTTATTATACAAGAATGGGTACCAACTTGCCAAATTTGGCTGTTTGCCCACTGATTACCACATCTAAAACACAATAATGGTGGTGTGGCTCTTAGGGCCCATCTCCAATGACATATTGTGCCCCTAAAATGGGGGATTGTCGCATGAGCTGCTCATAATGGGGGGCTGTAATGCGTTCGGTCACTGTGCCCGTGTTAATTGTAGCGGCGGCCAGTCAGTAAGTTTTTTTACCCGGATGCTTAGACAGAGCAAGATTTTCTTTGTGCACCTAGAGCAAAATTTCGAAAATTGAAGCTATATGTAAGAACATCAAATAATTCTGGTAATAGTTCTGACAAATAGTTCCAACAAATGGAAGCATAGGGTTGTGCCTCCATTTATGCTATAATAATTCCTGGTTTAAACGCAGCATTGTCATTTACCATACTGCCTTTCTAAGATTGCAGGTCACTATGGAGGCAAGCACAGCCATATGCTGACATTTCTTAAGGTTCTACCGAGTTAGTCTTGGTACTTTTTGTTTCACCTACGTACCTCCAACAGAAAAGGAACCTTACCTTAACAGAATTCTCAAACATAAGTATAAATTTGTTGTCAATTAGAAACATAAATGATCTAGTGATCCCTAAAAGAACTTAGAATTCAAGAAACAAGGCTTTCTTTAGTTTTGCCAGTTTATATCCTGTTGTGAAGCTATACCAAGGCTGCTGACAATGGACGTCATAATTTTAACCGTGGCCAGACGACACCTGATACTGCTCCCTCTCTTTAAACTTCCACAAAAGCATTAGAAAGTTTGATATATGATATATTTAAAGTGAACTAGGTATGGGACATGTCATTGAAAACCACTATATGCATTCATATATCTCAAATCTTTGATCGTCTGATCAACGACTCATCTACCAAGGCACCTCGATCTCAGCAGTGAAATGATGGCTCATGTCTGTCGGCAATATTGCTGCTTATTTTAAATTTTATGAACAAGTATTTATTTTCTAAAATCGATTATATTTACTTATATTTTATATAATATTCAATATTTATACCTGCATTTGTGTTTCTGTTGTAAATGCCAAAGTCTAATTCGTATGAAATCATCCAATTTTTTCTTAATCAATTTATGTTTCGTTCATCTTAATGGGCCTCCTGTAGTTACCAAGTTAGATTCGTCGCAAATCTCCCAGCCCACAAGAGAATTAACAGAATAATACTTTATATGGATAGATGTTCGTTTTTTCCTTTATTTGTCTGCCGAATTACTTCTTGTATTGCAACAAATAAACTTGTCTAGACATTGGATAAAGCCTTGATCCTCAAGTAAGATACAGAGAGGATTAACGTGACAATTTTTTATGACAACAAATTACTAAACATCAAATTTGGTCATGAGAAAACAAAAGATCAAGAACAACTTAGCTTGTATATTCATACTCTCATAGAATCATCCATTTATATAATCCTGAATGCTTGGAGAGAAAAATTTAGCATTTTAAATCTTCTTTCTAATTACAGGTAGAATTTTAAATTAAGAAGTCTAAGGAATTTTAAATAAAGAGGTTAAATAAAGAGAATTTATTTTGGTTGTATAAAAGTAATGAATCCCACAAAATTTAGAATTAAAGTAAATAATCTAATTTTAGGCTTCATTTATACATCTTATGGTTTGTATTCTTAGAATTTATAAACATTTGTATGGAAATTCATGTGGAAAAAACATTCTTATACAGTGGCGAGAGCTCTTTAAAAATAAATGAGGTAGATTTATTATCCCTAATTGATTGGTTGTTAGTTTCTTTTATTGATTTAGTAATCAATCAAATCAATATATTGTTATTTATTTATTTTATTGATTGAATAATCATATCAAAGCCTCATTTTGAAGCTACAGGATGGGTATTGGGCTCTCATAAAAGCCTCGTAATTTTGAACCATATATCTAAACAGGGAGCTCAATCCCTAGGCTTCCACATCACAACAACGTGAGAACGTTTCACAACATCAATGTAAAACTTAAAGTGCACCAGATCTAGATACATTGAAATCAGTAATATCAATGCATTCGTAATTTTTCAAACTTATAATTGAAAATTAAACCACATGTGAAAGCAGATAAATAATAAAATTTTAGCCTACAATTAATACTATTCAATATTAATTATCCATTAAAACGTAAGTTTTCATTACCTTTATAGAAATTATCTTGAACTAAATCATTTCAATTTTTGAACATTACTAAGCCTAATAAAACACTTCCATATTAATACCATGTAAGCAACCACTAATATTTTCACTACCAAATAAAAGTTTTAAATATCTTATTCATTGCATTCAGTGAAAAGCGGCTGATTGCGTTTATTGACAATTTCATTACGATTAAAACGTCTTAAAACGATTATTTAGACCAAATCTAGCAACTGAATCCCTTTATTTATCTCCCGCGAAAGTAACCCCATAAATTTCCGATAACATATCTCTTCACACGACAGAATTTAATTTATAAAAATTCCCAGACAACAAATGGAAATCAATGGGAAACCTGAGTGTATCTCCAGCGACATCCTTTATTTCTGATAGATATAGGTATATGGAAGGAGAAGATGATGGATGTTTTTGAAAACGTTTCGTCCTCGAAAATTCCGAGCCTTCATAAATCACCCTCTCGTTATCACAACCGAAACAGATTTATCGTCACCAACATTGTTATTACGTCTTTGAAGGCACTAAAGTTGTGCGATTCCCATTCGTCTGTAGCGGTAAATTCATCTGGTTGTAGCATTGCAAGGTGAAGGGTACGTCCATCTATTGTCCAGGTGACGATGCAATGGATTCTAGTTGTTGGTCTCATTCATCTTCCGGGCCTTTCGTGAAAGGTTCTTTCCTTTCCAACTCAGTTTGGCAGTTGTTATTCATTTTGTTGTCGCTCCCATTTCTTGTGTCCCCCGAATCAACTTTTGCCATTCATCTTTGTGTCCGAATCATGGAAACAAATTTCGCAACCGCGATTCCTTTGGGCATCCATCTGATAGTTTCGCCTTTTCCTTCTGAAAAGAATCCGATATTGTCCTTTATTTATTGTGGCCTCCAAATTTCTCTCTATCAGAGGCATTTAATCAAGGATTGTGTCCCACTGCTAAAGACGTCTCGATGGTGTCTCCTACGACTTCATGATCAAATCAATTGTTTAGACTAGAATCTTTCTTCACGAAAGTATTCAAATAGAATAAAAAGGTTAATAAAACTAAAGGTCAGACATCCTATGTCACCAAACTGAAAAAAGATATCATGATATTGTATAAGAATATGCTTTGAAACATTTTACTCCATTTTCGAAGATAGTTTTTTCATTTAATTCTGGTACTGTTTTTGTTGATAATTGTTAGAGCATTTTTTCTTTTTCCTTTTAAGATCGTTATTATAAATTTTAATATTTGTTATGATGATTTTTTTTTGTGTTGAGAGTATCTTATTTGTAACAAGGCTTAAAAATTTGAATCAATCAATACTTTGGGCTCCGTTACACCTACATCGAATTCAATTTTTTTCAATTTTTGATGTTATATTCAATATTTGATGTTAACTGTATTCTTAATTACATATCCATTAATCTGGAAATTCCTGGTTTAATCATTGATGTTACTTTTCTGCAGACGTTAGAGCGACAATGCTTATGTTCTCAGTTTTTATATGCTCCGGTATATCTCGAGGCACAAAAGGAAACAAAGGAGTTTAATTTGAAGTTATAAATAAGATTTTGCACCATAAATAAAAATAATTAATTGAAATGCCTTGTTTTGGTTACGATAATCTATTCTTTGCGATTAATCCTTTTCGACAGTACTTTTTACTTCTGAAATGATTATTCTAAATTTTATTTCAAGTGTACCTTTAGATCACAGTTTCAAGTTTCAACATTTATCCCCAAGTGTTCTCGAGTAGTTTCAAAACAGACAATAATATAACAAGTCTTAATTAGTTGGTGTATGGAAGAGGTGGAATACTAAACCTAATAAGGCACTGATGTTGATTATGATGATTTGACTTCAAATCATTTTTTTCACAACTCCTTCCAAACACAGCTTTTTTAAACTGTGGACGAATAATGACAGTTTGATACCACAAAAGATTCGACAACATCATCTTTTGTCCGATTCTTCGATATCAATAATGAAAAATTATAAATGAAATCATTTGAGTTAAGATATCTTAAATATCTATCAAACAACTGTAGCAAATGAATTTTGTTTTTCATATATCATTTTTTGAATAGTACTTTGCTTGCGTGTCTTGTTTTCTCGAGCAAATATATACTTTTTGTCGCTCAAAAACTTTTCAGTCTGAAAACAGGGTCGTATAAAAATTTTGTGCCGAAAAAGGTGTCACAAAAAGAAAATTTTCAATAAAAATTGCCCTATAAGAATCTACAGCGTATTGTTCACTCACGCAGCCCCATTCTAATCTAATTTTCAATGAGAGTTTTTACTTTCTGTATACGAAGTGTACAAAATATTTTGATTAATCTCTAAATTTTAGAACTCAGTAAGTTTGAAAAATACATTTTTTGAATTGTAATTGAAATGTCTCTGTGTCTTTTCTTCTATCTGTACGTCTGTGTGTAAACGAATACGATAACTCAAAAACATAACAAGCTGGATTGATGAAACACCCAAATTTGTAAATCTATATGACATTTTGAGCAAATCCATTAAAGGGTACAGAATGTGTCTATCCATGAGTATGGAAACACAATAACTCAAACATGCAACGCGCTAGATGAATGAAATTTAAATTGTGTTCTTTGCATCATAATTGTAAATATTATTCAAATTTTTGATTAAATCTTCAAAAGGGTAGAGTATGTGTCCGACTATTTGTGCGCATCGGAGCAAATCAGCTCAAAAACAGAACATGCTAGCTAAGTAAAATTTGGTATTTGGTCTTGATATTCTAAATTGTAAATATTTGTCAAATTTCGGACCAAATACGTTCACTGGAAGAATTACTGTTCGAAAACAAAGTCGAATCTCTTCACTATACGACGAAGTTAAACCCAAAACGAGTCATTTCGAATAAATATACAAGAAAGTCAAGGGGAAAACACTCCCGATTTCTTCAAACTGCTAATTATTATTTGTCCTGTTTGGCGAGAATCGTAAGAAATTCAATTTTTAATTAATCAAAGAGAGCTGGATTTTTGTCATTTTTTCAATCCTGTCCTATCATTTTGAGGAGAAAAATAATTTAACACTGTGTATAATAACAATACACTCACTCCAACTTTTTAAAACTCTAATTTCACATTAAATTGTAAAATTTGAACTGATTAAAGTGGTGTAAGTCACTTTTTCAAAAAAAAATAGTTTAACGCTGGACAGGTCGCGCCTCTGAGAGTTTAATCGTGGGTCACGAGGTGTCTGACAGACACCACTCTGACTGGAAAACCGAGAACGCCCTTTCCAAAATTTTAAAACTCTACTTTCACATGAAGTTGTAAAATTTGTACTGATTAAAGTGGTGTAAGTCACTTTTTTAAAAAATAAATAGTTTAACCCTGAACAGGTCGTGCCTCTGAGTGTTTAAAACCCTCTAAGCGCTTTGCACGTATTTTTCTGTTTCTCAAATTATGCTCAAAAACAGATAATTCATACACACAATAAAGATGCAATTATTCACTTTAAAAATAACAATATAGTGGTTAATAGTAGGCCACGAGACGTCTGACAGACACCACTTTGACTGCAAAACTGAAAACGGAAAGGAACCATTCTGGAAAATAAGGGGTAGAGGCAGACTGCCCCCACCGAAAACAAACTTTATTTCAACTACGCTCAGCAATGAAATAATATTCGCGTTAAATTACAGTATTAGATTAAAATTGTAACCATTGTATAAAAATTAACATAAAGCCTCTATGATAAATTTTGATTCAAATGACACCACTAATCTGATACCATTACAACATATTTATTCCCGAACTTATTACAGCATCTTTTGTGTTATGTTAATTTCTGAAAAATAAAGAAAATGTGACTTACGCCACTGTAATTTTAACGCGTCTATTTGTAATATTGATGGATGTGGCAGATAGAGTTTTAAACTAAACTTCATCATTAAATCTCTAGAAGTTTTATTTTTTGTAGAAATTTGGACAAAGGAAATCAATATCCTTCGTCAGTTTTAAACTTAAGAAATTCAACTGTCAACAAATTTCTCTCAACATAAATTTCAAAAAACTCTAAACACAAATTTCAGGCATATTAATCGTTCTGTCCGCCCTCTGCTTGGTATCGAGTTGTTGTAACTTAAAACTGCAAAACTAATCTTATAAATCCAATATAATCCATTATATCATATTTTTATAAAAGCTCTTGTTTTTATTAGAAGTACTTTTGGAGTTTATTTGGCTATTTATACAAGTGTACTCCCATTTAATGAACTGTCTCAAAAGAATGCTTAATTCTCAATCAAACAGTTTTTTTTCACCTTCTTTCTCCAGAGCTGAAAAACGCAGATTCGGCATTTCATTTATTAAAAGCTTACAGTACCTCTGGAGAGACTGTTTTTCTTACACATTTGAAACGTCTCTTGATTCTTCATCAAAGAAAAGTTGTGTAATTGAGAAATTTCGCATTTACGGGTTGTTCAAATAAGTTTAGTTTTTATTCCCATGAAATCGCTGTTACTTATTTTATCCTTTTTCTGCAATTAATATATTTTGTCTTTTTAATTAAACAATGCTAAATTTTTCTTTATCCCCTTTCTATTTTTACGGCGTGTTTTTCGATTCGTCTCTTCTTTTTATTTCATCTTTCCCAACAGATTTAATTATTTTCAAACAGGTTTTTTTCACCTCGTTAAATGAGAGAAAATCAATCCTGAATCTGTTGTCTTCGTTCTTTCTTCTGATTATTTCTTGCTATTTCCATGACATGTTAGTTCAGTGATTATCAACTTTGAATTACATTATTCATAACTAAGGTCTCTTCTTGTATTTAATTATGCAGAAATTATTATCTTCTTTAACGAATTAGATTTTTATTTGTTTTATCTCCGCTTTTTATTGATATCATTTCTCATTATCGACTATTTTATTTCAGTTCTCGGTTTATATAGTTTTTCTTTCTTCAGTTAATAATAAAAAATGATTTCATTGGTTCGATTGACTGCGTTGTTTCTTTTAAGCCTCGTTTAAGTTTTAACTCCTACTGTTCAACTGGTCATACAAACGTCCTTAGTAGTTAGTTGTTGTAGGGTCTCCTTGACTTACGACGACTTCCGTTTCGACTATTGGGTCGTAAGTCGGATTTATATTTTTGAACACTATTTTCATTCAAATGGGTTATGAAAATTGTACATGAAACTCATGAAATCAATCTATGTGCGTATAATTGTTGCACATAATTTGAAATACATAATATCTACCCTAGTGTAAGTGCATTTTGGGACCGCGTTAGCCTGGTGGTAAGGTCTCGGTTTCGGCGACGGAGAGCTCCAGGTTCGAAAGCCGATTCTACCGAATATCCAACGGGTATCTGGGCCTGTTGCACTTAAAATCAGATGTCGTTGGTCAAACGTCCTTCCGCTGGTGTGGTGTAAAAACACCCACACTGTCCCGGCCTACCCAAGAAGGGTGTAAGGCCGGGAGAGGACCAGCGGGGAGAGAGCCGCCCCAACGGCATGTGGAGGACGGGATTTATTAGGTACAATAAAATGATACAGGCATTTCCCGAACAGAGGCAGTACTTTTAAATACCAGAGAGCTGGGAGTATAAATATGGTTCGGCCCACCTAGGTGGGGAGAGGATAGCTTGATTTACATGCACTCAACCACCAAGTGTGGCATTTCCTGCATGTTTGTTGCTTATAACATATTGAGTTTTCATTGAAATTATACGAAACTTACAGAACACTCGAAAATACGTTACAAAAATGTTGCATTAAAATTTGAAGTAAATACATTGAATATTAGAGGAAATATGACTATTTGTACTAAATACATTTTACTGCGCATGTTTGAGACGTAGCGTAATTTTTCTTTTATATCTTCAAAGCCAGATATATAGAGCAACTTATAAAAATATTCTAGTTGAATCAGCGTTAAAATTGAGAAAAATGTCAGCATCTAAGTGAGGTGAATTTAAATTTCTCTTTGAGAGAAGCTAAGTGATGAGGGGTTTTCTACAAATAGATATTTTCTAAACTTACATCTACGAAGAGTAATATTGAATTTTAGGAAAGTTGAATATCTTGTATACCCACTTACACTTATGAATTAAATACGTTATTTAAATTGCATTTCGTCGATAACCATTCGAAGATTTAAGTTTATAAATTATCAGTTTGTACAAGAACCCTCACTTCTTAGCTTTCCTTAAAGAGAAATTTAAATTCACCTCATTTAAATGCCGACATCTTTCTGAATTTTAACGGAATTGAACTGGAATATTTAAATAAGTTGCTCTATATACCTGGCTTTGAAGTCATAGAAGAAAATTTACGCTACGTCTCGCACATGCGCATTAAAAAATTACTCATTACAAACACTCATATTTCCTCTAATATTCAATTTATTTACTTCAAATTTTAATACAATACTTCTATAACGTATTTTCGAAGGTTCTGTAAGTTTCGAAAAAATTTGAATGAAAACTCTACATGTTATAAGGAAAAGATATGCAGGAAAATTTGGGATTTTTTAAAGAAACCTTTATATCTTCCCGAATACCCATGCTATTTTTACGAAATCGCATACAAGCACTGAGTATATTAAACATAATCATTGATAAAAATTTTCAGGTCATTATTAGCTTTCTGTGAAACGAGGTCTCGTCTTCATCAATTTCTGGTTGGTCCCCTAAATGCCCTCGTGACTGAATCTCCAGTGTAAAATATGTACGATACTCGATTGTATGTTTCACGGTTATCCTCAATAGATTTTGAAATATAGTTTTCGTATAAATTGCAAATTTCTCGTATTTCACGAAACTGTCCTTTATTTTTGCGCACCAGTGTATATCAGTTTGTGTCAAGGTTGTAACCTGTGCCGTCTGTTGAAAAATTTATCGAAAATAGTATTAAAAATTTTAGCAATCTTAGCTGTTTTGGTCAAGTTTTGATTAAGATCAAAGACAGAAATTAACACTTTTCTATTTGGTCCATTTTATTTCATGTTTGAGCATTATTACATTCTTTCATAAAACTCTCTCCAAGATAACCAAGCCTTTGGGTGTCCTGTCACCTGCAGGTAACATGTATGTCGATGTTACCTTTCGTACGTGTTTGTAACAGACTAGTTGCCATCTAGGAAGATCAGCTGGAGAATTCCTACCTGGTGCGTCTAACTGAACTAACAGCAGAATATTACTAAAATTGTTCCAGTTTACCTACTTTATATAATGGATACCATCGTTCCTTAAAAATTGTATACTTAACAATAAGACTAAATAATTAAAAACTTCATATTGTAAAAAAACGTCATCTAGTTAGATTTGTACGGAATAGAAAAGGAGAGCATGTTCTAGTCATTTCCAATCAGTAAAGAATACCTTCTGTTTGTGGCCCTTTGAGAAATAAGGATTTTTAGTTGCCTAAATAAGAAAGGAAGGAAAGTAAATAAAAGCCTTTACAAAAATTAAACATTTTGAGTTGATTTTCACAGCGACACATGTATTTTTCTATACACATTTACGTTCTTTACACATACATCTTTTCGTAGCGTTGTGATATTTTTACCTGTAAAAAAAAAGGTAAAAGCAACAAATTGTAAAAGCGGAAAAATAAACGTATGATTGGTTTAACCCGTTATCTACCGACGGTACGTTAAAATACGTACTTTCATCACGTTCATATCTTCGCAATATGGCCATTTTTCCTGACAGAATTCACAAGAACATGGAGAATGGAGTTTCAATAACAAGCAGTAGATGGCAGCTGAAGGCAGAAATTACAATTTTTCAATTATTAATTAAATTAATTAAGTAATTTTAATTAATTAAAAAGTGTTTTCCTCATTCTCAGGGTTATTCTACATAAAAAATTTTCTAATGATTAAAAAAGAAAATTAAAACGTTTCTAGTAAGTCAATTCGGTAAATAAAGGATTAAAGTGTGTTTATGTTGGATAAAAATACCAGTTTCTACGAATTTTTTTTTAATTTCATGAATTCTCAATTCAAACAGAAAAACAGAATAAAAAGTGACAGACAGGAATTTTATTTGGCATTTTAAATGCTGAGATGCCTTCAACAGTCTATTTAAAACAATTGCAAACCTCATATTAAAACTCAATTAACAGAGAAAAGATTTCACAAAAAAACTGTGTTTTTTTTATTTTCATTAATGAGGAAACATGATACAGACTCAAAAAAGTGTTGTTATGCTCCAAAAAGTTAATAAATATGTTAATTAACAATATCTTTCTGTTCTTTCTGAATGTTTGAATAAACGTTAAAAAAATCCAAAATTAAAAATGCTTCATTAAAGTTATCTGAATAAACGTTAAAATAAGTTCAAACTAAAAAATGCATCGCTGTTATTGTTTTATTTTTTACCCTCGAGTTGCAAAATACTTAAATTATATTCTTGTTATAAAAATAATCTTTAATACTCAATCTGGGTAATTAATTAGCAATTTTATAAACCTAAAAAATTTTTAATGATCTGTTTTCAGAGTTATCTATTTGTCTAGATACTTGATACATTTCAGTCTTATTCTAATTAAGTCGCTGATGTTCTTTAAGCAGTCACATGATTTTTGTAGATAATAACACCTGCAAGTAAAACGTAAAGACATTATAGAATCTAAAATCGTTGCAAATATTTATGATTTGTAAAACAAACAATAATTATGACAAAATAACTATCGTTTGTTTTACAAATAAATAAAAGAAACAACAATGTTCGTCAGAACTGATTACGGCAAAATTATTACCCATTGTTTCACAAATAAACAAAAACAAATTAAAAGATCAATTAGAACTTTCTCAACAAAATTATTATCGTTTGTTTTATACATAAATGAAACTAACTGAAAAGATGGATCAAAACTCTTCTTTTTTTCAAATCCTTGATAAAAAGAGAGTAAATTAAATTTATAAAATAATAAAGACTTGTAGTTTCCGAAGTTATCTATGTTTTTTACCCTTTACTAAATTCTATTCGCTAATTACTCTCATTCAAGTTGCAACTTGTGCTATGTTTGGGTTGATGCGCAACGTACTGTTCTGTCATCGACCGCTTTATCGATTTGTTGCGCCAGCAAAATATCTTATCTATTCGAACCGCAATTACAAAAATTAGCGAAATTGTTACACTGCTCTCGCAACGGGCAGCTAGAATTAATTACTTTCAGTCACGAATAACTCTTCCAACTTCGTTTTAAAAGGATGTAAAAGAATTATGAAAAAGTAAATCCATTGATTGACATCGTAGGGTAAAACGGATTTGTATTTGTCAAATTACATAATGTGATTGAGTTTGTTCCAGTTCATTAATCATCATGAATCATTATATTTGTTATGTGATTATATGTCTTTCTTTCATATTATTTCCTTAGAATAAATTTTTGATAAACACATTAATCTATATTTTTTCTGGCCTAAAGCCATGAAACTAAAATTAGATGTCCTAATAGTTATAAATTTCAATTAATAAGCTTGGAAAACGTAATAGTAAGGACTTATTTGGAGGAACTATGAAAAATTCTCATATAAAAACATATTTAAAACTATAACAATTTCTTAATGAATGATAAAAACATTGGATTAAATTATGATTACGTACCCCAACATCACATTATGAATACACAAATCATATCAAATATATGTCTGAATTTAATTAACGTTTTCTCAATGATTTTAAAAAATTGCATCATATTATAAACTTTGATAACTGTCTTCTTTTGTGTAAAGTATTTTTAATATAAATTTCCCAAAACTTACCGTGCGGTGCAATTGCTTCTTAAAAAAAGTTTCATTAATCATTATTGCGTGATGAAAATGTACCAAATTTAGTTAACAAAAAATAATCAAAGTTAAATTTTATTACAAACAAAATGTGTTAAATTTTATAGCAAAAAAGTGTTAAATTTTATTACAAACAAAATATGTTATATTTTATTACAATTAAGGCTGGACATTCAGGAGCGCTACACTCCAAGCCAAAACCGGTTATCAATACGAAAATTCGATAAGAATTAGAGTGGGTTGGTGGAAGTTGGAATATCCAACCATTTTGAGATTCAACCTCTCCATTTGGACTGCCTGGCCATAAATGCTGAAATGCGGCCGGTGTAGATAAGTAGAGGAGGTGGGGGGCGAGGTTTTATAGAGGAAATAGGAGCAAGCGGGGATTCGCGTTTTGAAGTCGGGGGAGAAGTAGGTGCAGTAGACCGGAGTGACCCATAGCGGATGGATTTGCATTGCGTGGAGCGGCTGTGAATAACTTGTCTAAATGTATTGACTAAAAAATGGAATGGCGTGGAGTGGAGTGGAGCGATCGTGAATGACCGTCTTAAAAGTAGCCTATTGGTCAATGGAATTGATTTACGTGACATCAAAATGGCATAACAAACCTGACTGCACAGTGATCTGAGTGTAACATCTAAATGCACGTTATCTTATTCTGCACTATTACTTCACGTCCGTTTTCTCTTGTGAGATGTGCTACGAATTTCAGATTTTAATTGGCTCGACGCACTTAACGTGTCCATGTGCTTAGGACTTGACTCCATTACAAGCTTTTTTTGTCCATTGAAGATTGGAATTAATTCTTGCAATTTCGATAATAATATGAGGTAATACGAATGAATTATTGATTAATTTACGAGCTTTTACAACACAGTAAAACTCAATCTCTTCCAAAAACAAAAACCTTTCAATTCATAGTAAGACATTATAAGAAAATATTTGTTTAATGTATTTGATAAAACAAAATTTATTACTGTTAAGAAGTTGAGTACTTAACATCTAATGTTATAATAAAGAGATCAAAAGAAATTTTAAAATTTTAAAAATTAATGAAAGACAGTCTAATTTCGCCAATTTTTATGACTTTTAAGGCTCATGCAGGAGCGGTAGATATCAATCGATTTAATTAATTTTTTCCCTAGTTTTATTTCTCGCCAATTTGCAAATATCCCCGCTGTATTGCACCACGAAAATAAAATTGAGTTTTTCCGACCCACCCTACTTCAGACATGATCGAAATGCTGATAATATGCATTATTTCAAAAACTAGAGACAATTTGGCTCAAGTATAATTAGTTTTGAAATCAGCAGTCTCAAGATACACTAAAACCGTTAAAATGTCCATGGCAACTGAAAAAAGATTTTTTTGTTCCGCAGTGTTATTAATCAATGTTTTGAACATCAAATAAACAAAATAATTAATTGAGTTTTTTATACTAGGATCTAATAATTGGCATTTCATAGACTGTAGTACCACATTTCTAAAACCGAATACGAAGAAATGCACGTATTTGAATATTTGGTTTAATAAATATTAAAGAAAACAGTTACTTTACGTGAAAAAGAACTTATTTAATTTTTTTTAAAACTAAACACCACCAATAGGCAGAAAAAAGAAACAGGAAGTAATTCATCAAAAAAGATCTCTTCTTCCTAGTTTTTGAAATTTAGAATATGGAAAATGAAAATCTGATTTTAGATACACGCTGTCAACAAGAACGAAATCTTCAGACAACTATACATAAGAATTCGCAGAGCCGTGTCTTTTTACTTCAAAAGAAACTTTCCTAATTTAATAAAGAAGCCGAAAATGTTAAGCATAGACAAGAAAAGAAGGGACTGAAAGCTTCAAAACATCCAAATAGATGAAGAAAGATATTATATGGGCGAAAACCTTTAAGAAATTGAAATCTCTTGTTAATTATTGAACTTTCTTGTTTTTTCTAATGATATGAATTTACTTTTCTAGAGTAAAGGAGGAAGATAGTGCCTAGAGCTGAATACAGAGGACACTGAATGAAAATAGTAGCTACTGATCGTTTCAGAAACCTGCGTCTAACATTTTCGGACGATTTTACTCAGCAGAGGGGTGATACGCAAAGAGAAAGAAGAGCGCTTTTCCAGAATTATTTGTTACTCTCATTTTTCTTTTAACTGTCTTTTTCAGATGTAGATATTCGTTTTCCTTTTAAATAATACTATTTTGTTTTAGTTAGAAATCTGTGTAATGTTTCTAGATAATATCTAGAAACATTACACCATGACCATATCTAGAAACATTACCACAAATTAAAGTTATTTTTTACTAAGCAATGCTTAGTAAAAAATAATTTTACCTTCCTTTTTCATCTCACCGCAATTTTGCTGAAATCGAAGCCGACTGGCGCATGCGCAAAAGCGCGGAGGGTTTCCGTATCTGAAAACATGCAGTAAGCTTTTGAAGACAGAAGATTCGAAAACAGAAACTTGATAAATTGCATGAGAAACCTTTGAAAGCCTTGTTTTTCATTGCTGATAGTTTATCATCCTAATTCTCACATGGTTAAATAATTATTCTTTTAATGAGTATTGAATGGGTATTTTAAAGGGTATGGAGGTAAAATTAAGGGTTTTGAGTAAGAGTGTAGCATTAGATTTGTTTTACAAGATTAGCTTCTGTTTTAAACCTACTCTAAGGCTTTTGTGGGGCAACTTTGTGATGTTAAACTGTACTACTATGTCGAGTATGACACTTGAGCCGATACCCGATTGTACAAACTTCCCACCACACAGGATTGAGAACGTTTGACTCTTGACACATTAATCACACATGGATTCCCCTCCCTCCCCATGTAGACAAGGGGGATCTCATGAATTCTGGTCTCGAATCCGCTATCATCCGACCTCGAAACAGAGACTCAGTCACCACGTCACTGCGTCCATTAGACCATGTTTATAAAAAGCAATTATCTCGTTTGAATCCTAGAAGTTTTGTTTTCGTACTACGCCTGCATATCAGGGGGAATCATCATGAGCAATAATAAATGTTATATGTTCCATTTTTTCCGTTGTGATCATTTCAAAGGCTAACATATACAATTTGCATCCATCAAATTTTAAAAACAAATGACTGTACAGCAAATACCATTGTTGACATTGCATACATTAAGATAATGAATGGTTTTTTTCAGTATCCGTGCGCTATTAAAATTTTATAAATGATACTAACATCGATATCTCGCATTCACTCAGTCCGTGCTACTATTCCAGAGCATCAGATACTGTTTTACCTCTACATTCGCTCACGATTAATTAATTTAATAAATTTTCAAAGCATGGATCTGTCACAATAGTCAAACTATATCACGTCAGATTTAAACAACCCTTCTCACGCTTCCAACAGGGAATGAGTATATTCACCATCTGGCGGCAACAAACCCTGAATCAACTTAGTCGTCTACAAATCAGTTGGGAAACACAATATAAATTTATTCGTTACGGATTTCCTAATAAATAAACAAGGCAGAACCATCGGACCATAATGAACATGTTCCATCGAAAGCCCAATCAAATCCAATAACACCAACGCGTAGATTCATGCGTGCATTTATTATATGGGCGTATAATACGCATTTGGAGAAAACCACTCTACCTCCATTTGAATCCGGGAAACAGAAGGTCTTTGTTCAGCAGTGTGATCCCGAACACTCGGAACAAATCTAAGTGGCATCAGCAGCAGTTAGTGTCGCGTCCTTCTCAGTGGGGTCGCCCTCCGAACCTAATGGCTCGTAAATCACTAGCCGCAGAGAAAGATGAGATGGGAGGGACTTCAGGCTGGAAAACTACATACTCGCCTCCTAATGATCAACTGAGTTTGAAAGGAATCGGTTTGCGACTCGTTTGTGGTGAGCATGGGATTAATTGGAAGAGTGTCAGTCCCTTTCTTACCATGGAACTTTCAATTAATCCTTATACGAATATTGTTTAATTTTTTTCCTTTTCAACTGTGAGCACCTTAGATAAGCTCTATTGACTTAAATCATGCATGTTCATATATTGGATGAAAATTAGAGATGGACTTTTTGGGGGGTTGATGTATACAGGGTGATTCAAGATAATTGCCCTGATTGCCATGAGCTATAATAATACCACAGATCTGTTATGTATGTAGACCTGGTGCAAGTTAGAACTGACGCCGAGGCTCAAACGCCCTCCCGGTGGTGTGGCTTGGAAGTTTGGAGGGAGATGCAGACTCAGGTGTCATCTGGCCCCTGTTCAAAGTTACAAGGCTCAATCTAAAATAGAGTTCGAGTTGCTTGAAAACGGGATGTTAATATATATTTGTAAACAATGAAAGGAATAAAAATTTGAACACAATACAGAAGGAAACTTAAAGTTTTGTTTGCTTAGATAATAATTGCTCTATGTGATTATTCTTGGTTCCACGGAAAATATCTGAGAGGTACTCCATTTAACTATCATGTAAAGCATTCTCTATGAAAATGTTTTACGTGATAGTGAGATGAACAATTCCTTCACTGTACCGGGAAAATGAAGCGTTATAACAGTTTTCAATATAGTCACATGAAATGAAGGCGCAAGAATTAATGTCAGAAGATTTAGATAGCCACATCCAGAACTAAATAATTTGCACATTTTACGTAGTTTATCTTCCTATCGACTCTATATTCTTCATGTACATTGCATGATCAGTAATCATAAAAGAAGTTGATGAAGGCATACATAAACAGAAAATGCACTGGCAGCAGTGGCTACGAATATGCTTCAAAATCTCTGGAGTGAAATGGACTAACTCCTGGATATTCTCTATGTGACCAAGAATATAAAAGTCAAATCTTTTGCACCTTTGTAAAGGGTATTGTATCAATAGAAATAGTGTTTGTCTTTTTAACCGATTTTATTTAACTTGACTTGTTTCAAATTTTTAAAGACGGAATTATTTTTTGTAATCGATTTTTCACTCACTTATTGATGTACTATAGTTCTGAAATTTTGTACAGTTGTGTGTTTCCGGTGAGAATATACCATTTTAATATTTACAGAATACATTTTCATTTAATAGATAAATTTTAATGCTAGTGAATTTGAAAAAAAATTATATTAAAATTTCCTAGTTTTTATAGTAATGGACTATGAAATATATTAAAGAATTGCGTGTTTTTAAAACTTCTTTCAGTTTAAAATGGAACTCTTCAATTAAGAGTCGTTGAATTCTTAATTATAAATCAACCATTCCATGTGGTTTTGTTTTATTTTATTTTATTTTATTGCATTTAAGTTAAATTATAATACTAATTATTGATTTTGGAAATGGATGCTCTATTATACGAAGTTGGTTAATTCATAAGCATAAATTTTACAATGTGAGATTTTTTATTCCTGTGAAGCATTCTCAAAACTTTGAATTTGATACCATTTCCTCATTTCAAATCATAACGAAGTGTCTTGTATTTGTAATTAATTATTAATTAATAAAATTAATTACCAAAAAATAATGCCATTGAATAAGCTAAATGAATTTCTTTCCTTAAATTAATTTCACTCCCAAAGTTATCTTATTTTACCACTACTAGAAAAAATGGTCCTTTAAAGGATTAAACTATGAATAACGATCATTAAACGAATCGCTTAGAAATTTTGCGAGCGAAAACTTTAAAATTGCGCACTTATAATTGGTTCTTTAACATCAATAATCAACAACAATTAAAGAAACCATTTGTTTTGAGTCATATCATTAAAATTTAACAAATAAATGCTTTGAATTAAATTTCCTTCCATATAAGAATCATTTTATTGTTATCTCTTCTGTTTATATATATTTAAGGTTGCAGGTGGAAAGGTTTTAAGAGCGAACCATCGTGGAATTTGCGAAGATTAGAAGAATTCAGCAACCTGCAAACTTTCCTTTAGAGATTCCTAAGGAAATAAATGGATACCCTAAAAGATACATTTTCATACGCCAGTAAAAAGAGAATTGAAAAAACATTGAACAAATTTAATTAAGTGGAAATAAAAATTCTTTGAAAATCACTCCGTGACTGAAGAAATATTTATCACTTATGTATGTAATAATAAAGATTTTAATGTTCGAAAATAAAATAAATTATTGTTATGAATTTCGTAATTAGTTTACTTTAGAATTTAACTATAATAATTTCGACATTTTTGTATGAAATTAAAATACTTTAAACGTAACATCTGTGGTTGAATATCTACCTTCGTTTTTTGAATTACTTCAGTAGTAATGATTTTTTAGCAAGATGCTTAATTGTTTTCTTATGCTTCCTGTTTATGGATGTTATATTACATCATTCAAAAATAAGCAAAAAAAATAATGACAATTAATGGTAAACAGAAATAATCCCTTAAAAAATTATTAATTAAAAAAGGACATTTCTGACACATTAACAAAAGTTTTTATTTACTGAACAAGAAGTTTTCTTGAAAGTTAAATTCCAATTTCGTGCTATTACTATTAACAATATATCAAGTTTTCATTTGAATACTAACTCCACTTTATCCCAGATGAATACATAATCTAAACTTTAATTAATGTAAAATTCCAGTTCATATTTGCTTTAGAGCAGAAAACAAAAATTAGCCAAGTAGCATCCGTTACTTTAATAATGCATAATAAAGAATAACTTTAATACCATAACCTTCGAGATGAATAACTTTCTACAAGAAAAGAATTTCCCTTTGCGTTCCATTAAGGCAGCAAATTTCCTTTTGAATCTTCCGTGAACAAGACTGTCCAAACAATCAGGCCCAGATGCAAACATGACATCCAGCATATCGTCGAAAATTTCTGTTTCTAATGGTGTCCATTCATTGAACGGCGGAGTGGATAACCAGCAACCAACCGAGGCACATCGCATTTAATGCTTTGAAGATCATTTCCGCTTATAAAGTGGAGCGGCTGAACATAAGAGTTAGCAACCGATGCCAAATAACCAAGGAATGGACTCATTTAATGTTTCTCGAAACATGCCATTGAAATAAGCCAAGATTATTCGTAACAAGAATTAAAAGAGCTTAACTTAGCCGGAGTAAATTCCGTCAGACTTTGTTTGTTTAAAACTAAAGTCTACTCCTGTTCATGAATTATTCCTTTCAGTAATAGCCAGTTACGTTTCACTCCTTTAAAAGACTTGCGAGTCGATTCAAAGTTGCTGATAAAAGTGACTTTACTACGTGCCTGTAGGAATGAAAAGTATCTGCGAAGAGCTGGAATGAGCAAGTGTAATTTTGGGACGCGCTGCAAAAGGCTGATCCATTAACTCGCAATCGATGTCCATTAGAGAACCATTAAAATGGGCTTAATGATAGACAGCGAAATACTGAGACTTGATCTCACCAGAATTGGTAAGATGGATCGCATTTTACTACCCATATTCGGAAGGCTCGTCCAGATTGATGTTTTCCCAGTGATTTCACATTTTAGCACCTCCGGCTAATTACTTTATCTGGAGTTGTCGAAACCTCGCAGACAAATGTCCAAACTAGAGAGATAAAAGTTACATGAGCAGGCGAGATCTTGCCATTTACAGCTTTTCAAATATACAGCTCTGGATTTCCGCAAGTCATATAATTCAATTACGCCCTTATTTAATTCCTTAAGTGTAATCAAAGAGTTTATGGACTTGTTCCATATATACAGATAAACATTAAGTGACTACATACTAAAGGAGATCGTCACATTGCGATGTTTAACTTATTTCTAACCAGTCAAATATATCGTCCTCTTTCTTTAAATCTCATGTATCTCGTAAATATTAAATTTTCTGCTTCAACATTTTGAAATAATCATAGGCCTCTGTACCTGCTTTAAAATCGTCACACGGATAAAAAGAATCCTAAAATTTTACCCGAAAAATATTATAAGAGCTAAATATGCAGTAAAACTAGTATGCGTTATGTAGACTTCTTTCAATGAAAGACCAACGGTTGAATGAGCAAAACAAATTGTCTTACAACTAAAAAATATGCCAAAACCCACAATAATTTTGACATGACTAATTTAACTATAGCACAAATGCATAGCGAGAAGTCTTATCTGACTCCACTTAATTAAAACTAGTACACTAAAATTTGACAGCGTCTGAAAGTGAAAATACCCTAATCCTTAGGCAAGAGTCGTATTACAACCTCCACTAGCTTCGGCGCACGAACTGAGATCTACAAGCATCTGCTCTCCGCCTGTTTGCCTAGAGAGATCCCTTACTGCACTTATAAACCTGGGAAAAGAGCTTAATAACAAGATAGAGACATATGCTCCCTATTTACTTTCTAATATCTGTTGGCGTCTGCTTTCAACCAAGTTTCCACTCTACTTATAAACATGGATGAAGCGTTTAATTACGAGAGAGAACGCATGTTCTCAGGCGGCATCATGCGCTTCCATTCCTGTAAACTATTTTATTCACTCTTCATTCAGCTTCAGTGGGTTCTTCTAACAGGCATTTTCTATAGGCGTAACACATATTCATCTATACTATCTGCTCTGGCTTTGTAATCACAATACGCTTTAGTAATTTGAATTCCTCTAACACTACAGTTTAATTTAAGTATAATAATAGGATAGTTTTAAAACACTAATAATTCGTTTCAATTACTCTTATTCCTTTTGCTTTTTAATAAATTATTTTGCACTGACGTTAGGGCCTGCAGCAAGATTACAATTTCCTCTTGAGGAAATCATTTGTACGAATCGGATTCTATTGAAGCACTGATGCAAACTACGTTTTCGGAGGGTGGTCTCAAAAGCTTCTAGATATTACTGTGGAATAAGAACATGGAAAAGAGAGATATCATCCTAATGGCCACCCAGATAACTTAACTACTCTTTAAAACTAGAAAGTTTTTCTTTCCTATATGACGTAGTTTCAAATCTGGACGTAAAGTTACCCATGATTCAACAATTTTTGATGAAATGCCAAAGTTGTATATGACTAGGCGTTTGATTTATATAGTAGACAACAGTACACATTCGAGTTGTCCTTTAGATTCAGGATAGCAAAACTTGTTAGGCTTCTCAAAGCGGGGATTTTGGTAGAAAAACAAAAGTTACTTTCCTTCATTTCAAGTTATTATAAAATAAGATCTGTAATTTTTGGCCGAGTTACTGTTCTGTTGAGTTTCTTATTCTTGACTTTCCTCATTTTCAATCAATCTAGACATCATACATGGCATGATTCAAAAGGTAAGAGGAATGAAACAATCTACAGAGTGATTAGATTTTCCACTGATTAATTCTACGGTGGAGGTAGGGGGAAGTAAATCCAATTGAGTTACTGGTATGACAGCTGTTTCAGCCTGTACGCAAAGAAATAAACTTCTTTGTTCACTATCTGTATCACTATTAAGATAATATTAAATGGTTTGGTATCTTGAAAGTAGCTCAGAATTTCGATAGAAAGGTATTTGCAGAAATTTATAGCATTTATAGCACTTCAATTGGGGAATTCTGCATTTGAAGATCTTTGGACAGATTCATCACGTTTGCTCCACGATCTTTTTCGCTCAAGGTTGTTTGAGACGGTTCACTTTTCATCACCTGATAACATAGGGGAGAGACTCCAAATTTGGACCGGCGACTCCTAGATTGGACCGTATCGTAATTTCGATTCTATTAAATATTTGGGCACAAAAAAAGGCAAATTAAGGTGTAATAATGTAAATAGGATGTATGATATTATTTTAGGAGAAAGCGCTACATGGTTACAGTTAGAGAACAAGAGTTCAGATTTAGGCATCAGCAATCGATTATTTTAAAAGAAGACAAAAAGCCTTTACGCTGTTCTAAATTAAGTAAGAAAACATGTTATTATACCCTCAGATAGGAAATTTCTTTGGAACAATTTACCACAATAATTTTATTAAAATTGTTTAAAGATAAAGTGGGGGATTGTTGAACAAAAGTAAAGTATACTTTTTTGGGACACCCTGTATGTATGAATATATATATATATATATATCTTTGCGATTTTAAAATATATAACATATGCTCTAACCACTCTCGTAAAAAAGTAGTGTTGATGATTGCAAAACTTAAGAATTTTTGCTGCATTTTTCTTTAAATTTACTTTCTACCAAAATGTCAGAAATCTTCATTAAATTCATTTTCATTTGGAGACGCAGAATTCTTAAAAAGTATAAATACATTTCATTTATTTTAACGATTGGAAGAAAATTATTTTACTTTTCTCCTGCGTTCTTCTGATAAAAAATAGTGAATCTTAGCACACTGTGTATGCATTCACTTCTGCATTGCAGTAGTGACATTCCGATTTCAGTTTAGAATTTAAAAATATTAAATGATAAAAAATCTAATCTTAACTTTTATAAAAATGAGGCATTAATAGAAGCTCCAATGAAACAAATAAGTAATTGAGTTATTTTTTCACTATCTCCCATTTTACACTCACTTATGCTGGAAAATTCGTGTTTTTCCGTAGGAACTCCGCGCAATTCCAATTACAAACTTCGCTCTTGTTTTTCCTACTAAGCTCTTATTTATTTCTTACCAGTCGTTCTTAAAAATGCGACTGTAATGCATATTAATCCCAAAGCTTTCTCTACAAATTAGAGACTTTAACATATAATACTTGATTTTATGTGACAATTTTTCTCAACAAAGCTTCTTCATCTCCCATTCGAGAAATCTTATTGTCTTTATCTGAGCATTAAGATGAAAATTTTACGCTCCACTTATTTACATTTCAAAAGAAAATAGCAAGCCGAAAACACAATGAAAAAAACTGATAAGCAGATTAATAATTGATAAATATCTGTCCCGAAACAACTCATTCGAAAGCAGATTACATTAATTCGAAACCAAGACATAAACCTCTCAAGAAGGCTCACTTTTACATGCTTCATAGTTACTAGAAATTACCTTTTCCGTCACTTTCTTATGCGCTCTAAGAAAAAAAATGGGATTTTCTAAAGAATGTTTCCTATTAGAGCACGCCTAAGCCCTTTCTTTGAAAATTTATGTTAAGGGGCTAAAAAAAGACCATTTATGACGGCAGAAACGAATCTAGCCGACCAAGCATAAAATTCCATATTTAATTCAGTGCATGCATAATGTAAGTAAAGAAAAATTGATTCAATGTCCGCAGGTGCTAAAAGGTGGTAGGAAGCTATAGAAAATGAATGAAATAAGTTGTCAAGAAAATGTATTGATGGCGAAAATGGGGTTTACATTTCTTGTTCTTCTTAGTAGAAAAGATTACTTTTAAGCAATATATTATTTTTGGAAGTACTGAGATAAAAAAAAATCATTGAAAATAATAATCTTTTATCGCGAAGTTTCGTTTTTAAGCTTTCAATGTATGCGCCGTGAATATATATCAGTACAAATAAAATCAGATTTTTTTAAAGTTAATATGAATTCTAAACATGGCGCGTGGCAGTATATTGATGCGAATATTTATCTATACTTTTATCGATTGTTCTATCTTTAATCGCACACATAAACCATTCTAGGAAATTTGAAGAGAATTATAAATTTTCAAATTCCTTGAACTTAAATAAAACTCGGTATTAAATTGTAATCGTAATATTACTGTCCAAAAGTGATCGTATTAAGAATAATTAAACATTATTCTGGCCTAAAATTTTTACAAAAAATTATTATTTGTTTTCGAAAGCTTAGATGGAGTGTATTATTGTTTCCAATTTCCTGAATCAGTATTTCTAGAAATAGGGTTTGCGTTTTATCCTTACCAGAAGCGCCTACTCAGACAGTTGAAAAAGAAAAGAAAAAGAGAGCGTATGTTCGCGAATTCGATAATCCGAATTCTTTAAATGCGAACATTTTCGACCTGCTAGTAGATTGTTAAGGCAGCAAATAAAAAAATGTCCAACAGATACCGAAGTTAAATTAGAGGATGCATTTGATTTGTATCACGTGAGTATAGATTAGCTTCATTTGGCAAGCTATGCTGCTACAGAGTTGCATATAAATTTTTTGGATATTTTGTCACTGGAAAAAATCTTTTATTTTTTCGGTTTCTTGTTTAAATGGCACCTACGGAAAATGATGTGAGACTTTACGAACTTTTAAACTATGAGCAAGTTTCATTGCACCGGCAAAATTGTGCTGTTAAATTTATCATCATTTATACGAAAGCAAGGAGCCGTTATTATTGCATCGTTTGTGGGAACGTGGGCTTGGATAGGAAATATTGCTTTTACCTTCCAGATGTGTATCCTCTGATTTAAGTTAGTTGGAAGTTGGTCTATTTTCTGCTGTATTCCGTGATTTCCACAGCTAGTGTGTTAGCCTATTACTAATTATAGCGTTTTATTACTTTATACTATTATAGCTTTGTTTATATATAACAAGTGGCTTCGTTTCAAAAGTATCTCGACCTATTTGCAAATACCCCATATAAATAAAGATTTAAAAAATTCTGTAATTGGATAGTAAACATGTGCCGTTTTCTTTGTTTGAACGCGGCAATGGCGTTTCTCCGAAATTTTGCGATAGTTGTCATTAACACTTTGGAAGCGGGAAGCGTAAAACTACGTTTCTCTCAAATTACCCAAAACCAAAATTTTAATTCAAGAATTTCACTTACGTACCAGTTTAGATAAGTCTGGGCATGTTAATAAATGTCTGCAGAATAAGTTTATTTTTCTTTTATGGTTGATATGTTGTCTAGAGCGAGCACAGTCACGATTTTCTTTTTTTAGCTTGCGTCTAATTCGTATCCGCACACAATGTGTTAAAATAAAAACATTTATGTAAATATTGTTTCTATACTCTGTTAATACAACCCTTAAAACTATTGTGAATAGCGATTAACAGTAGCCTGAGATTTTATACAGAAAATGAAAAATATCGCCCTCGGTTGAAGGGTAAATAGTTGATACTCCATAAGGCAGGATACTTAATACAGCGTATTTCAAGACTTTTGGTATGAACTTTAAGACATTATGGAGCACATCCGGGTGAGTAAAAGTGCACCATTCAATGCTTTATCAGAACTAAAGCGACAAAGCGTTGATGGTGGTAATCATTTTGTCCTGTAGGAGCACGTTTTAAGGAACAAATTGTAGAAAGTGGTTGAAACTACAATCGCCATCACTGGTGCAGACTCCAAAGAGTAGTGATTAGCGTACATTGGCGAAACCACCAGACATTCCATATGGTAGCTAGAGCTGCTGAAATCTTCGCCACAAGATCTACGTCAGCATGCACTGGCTGTCTATCGTTTCACAGCTTCATTTGCGTGTTCCTTAAAGTTTGTACCAAGAGCTTTAAAACATCATATTTATTTATAACACTTTTCTTAAATTATCATCATTCAAAGACGCACGAAGAAATTTCTGCTTATATACCACTCTTCAATCTTATAAAAATGCTAGCATGTTACTTATACAGAAAAAAATTTTATAGAATTTATGTTCGCCCAAATTGCCATAATATTTTCAATAATCAAGAATTTCAAAAAGAAACCGTACTTTTCAATCTCAAACATCATATTATTCATTACTTGGAAACATAAAACCCCTCTTCGAGTTCATATCTTAAGGAAAATCCATCAGTGCATTAAAAAACAGTTCATTCTTCAACGTGTATTTAAATATATGAACTAATCTCTTTTTAGTTAAAAAAAACGTATCTTTTTAAATGTTTAAAATGGAAACAGAAAACATTAGTGGTTCAAGATATAAGTATCCTTTACTCTTTCTTGGTAAAACGATAAAAACAGCATTACCAGAGATTTGTTATTTTGTTTAATTCGGAACTCTGCACAAAACTATCCTATTGATGCTGGTTTTAATAACACTTGCCAGGTACCTTTATTGTTGTGACAAAAACTATGCAACATTCTTGTATATTTATAATACTATAAACACGTTATCATCAATTAGAGTTGTACAGAATCATTACTCTAGTACTTATAGCTCCTTGAATCTACGAATATATATAAAAAATATTAGCATACACGTTTGTTGGCTTCTTAGACAGAATAAAAATCAAAAGAATGTATGTCTGTTCTGGTTTCTATATTATTTACAATAATCAATAATTTCAAGTGGGTCCCTTTTTCTTACTCCCGTATATGAAGCTATTAATTATTTGAATAAAACTTTTCTTCCAGTTTATATCTGAAAGGGAAGCCTTCAATGAAAATAAAGAACCGTTTATTCTTCAACGTGGGTTTTAATATATTTACTAGTCATTATTTAATTAAAATTTTCTCTCAGAAGGGTCACAAATGGAAGCACAAAGCAATCGCGCTTCAAGATACTATATCCTAAGCAAAAAAGCTCATTCATAAATTATTAAACTCTTTAATCCTTGGAAACTTCGTTAATCATTCTACATTAATTAGTTGCTGCTTCTTTGTAAGACAATAAAAACACTATTGCCAGAGAAATCTGCTACTTTGGGAGGATGCATTTTCTGATGAAAGATGATGCCATATTGAATTTATTTTTCAATAACCCATCTGAAGATTATTTGTTTCCTACTTTGCTTAGCTTTATACATTAACTTAAATATAAAAAATAAGCAAGATGAGCGTAAATATCATTGTTTTAAACTCATTTTTTATTAATTTTTTATTGAAAATTTTTATGTGACCCCAAACGAAAGTCAATGTTAACAAATTTTATTGAATAAATTCGTTTGAGAATAAAGGCCATATTTTCATACTTTGCAGGTTCACGTGATGAAGGTGTTTTGCTGACTTCAAATGCTCGATTCCCAGATGGTGTATGCGTACAGCATCAAGAATCGGCAATATCCACGTCGCATACATATTCAAGATCCCTTGAATCCTTATTTGGTCCGTATTGGGTTCGATTACCAGATGGTGGATGCATGTAGTACCAAGAATCGGCAATAT
>BGPR01000017.1:1970852-2053217 GCA_013235015.1 Araneus ventricosus | reverse complement strand
ATGTAGTACCAAGAATCGGCAATATCCATGTCGCATACATATTCAAGCTCCCTTGAATCCTTATTTGGTCAGTGTTGCATTTGGTAGTCTCTGTAAAAAGAAAGAGGTGTCTGCAGTGGCGAATAGGGGGTAAATGGCGCCCGTGGCATAATATGATTTTTGGCCCTTATTTGCCATCAATGGCTTATCAAAGGGAAATAGTGCCCACGGCATGATATTATTTTTTGTCCCTCTTCATATTTGACATTAAAAAGTCCCATAAACGTACTAATTTTCTGCATCAGTGGCCGCCCTAAAATGGTAACCGGGTCATCTACACCCCCTTTTTCCCCCCCCCCCCGTCGCTACTCCACTTTGTGTTGGAACTTCAGCGTCGTCATGACATGTTGGGATTCGTTTGCCATCAAGAAGCAAGCCTCGTTAGAAAGTAATAATTCAAAATTTGACATTTATATTAAATAAAACATGCAAATTTTTAACATCTCCTAAATAGTAAAAATATTTTTTAAAAATTTTATTATAAGAATATAAAATTATATAATGCAGAATATCGTCTCTTAACATGCAATGCCACCTATCTCAATTTTTTGAAATTTCAAAGAGGAAAGAAATACTCAATTTTTCACAGCCAATAACGAATATTTCTGCATTTTTTAATATCCGATATAAAGATGAGACCATATATTCCAACCAGATGTGAAAAAGAATTCAGAAAAATTCGGTTTTGGTTGAGAAAATTGAGTCTTTCTTTCCTCTTTGAAATTTCAAAAAATTGAGATAGGTGGTGGTGTTGTTAAGCGACGATATGTGTATTTCATACTGCTGGATTTTTTGCATTCAACACAGTGCTATCTTACTTACATCGGTTGAAGAATAACAATTGGCCGTATAGTGTGACTAGAGAGACGTAACATTTTCAGAAGTCCACCCCATCAAAACAATTATGAACAAAAAAATGTTTGTCTAATATAAAAAAAATTATTTTTACAGAATGAAAGGCATTTGAATGGTAAGTGCCGGTAAAACTTCAGCAGGTTTTAAAAAATTTGGTTAGAGGAAATCGTTCATATAAATTTATAAGAGAGAAAAATAATGATGAAATGATATTTAAGGAATGTATAGACATTTAACATTTTTGAATATTGCTAAATTTATGAATTTGTGGATTTCTTCTCTAGTATTTATTTAAATACCACATTTCTCGGCAGTTCTTAATACAATTTAACGGTGACACTCAGATTTTTTCAAATATCGATAAAACAAACATAAAGTAAATTGTGAAACACTGAAAGATATTTTTAGGTGCATTTTTTTTCTTGTGATCTCTTAATGCTAAATATAAGACACTTCGATGTTGCATTTAAACCGCCACTGGAAGACGGTCATTCGACCTGTCGCGGTACGTTTAAATCGTCGTTCGTACGTTTAAATCTTAAGTCACTGTTTAAGTCTTAAGTGTTGGAGGAATCAAACACTTTATATTTTCCAGAAGTTACTTTGAATTCTGTGCCATTTAATTACAGGCAGACTAACTGACGAAGGGAAACTTAGCTACTTTTTACTCTCAAATAATATTTGAAAATAATAGTAAATCTTCACTTGAAATTTTCAAAGCCCTGATTTAAATTGCGCCTCTTTAAATTAAGTCACACATTGGAATATGGAAATAAAGACAATTCTGTGAATAAAATATGAATATTCATAGTCCATGCTATTAAAAGAAACAACAGATATATTTCGTTTAATGTAACTGCAATAGAAGTGTATAAATATGAAAAACAATATAGGAAAAATATTTTAGTTACTAGCTATGAATCTATGCCGAATTTGATGAAAATGTAAATAAAGTTCTTTATTTGCTTTCATAGCCTACATCTATAGTTATAGGACTGATGGTAATCCAAGGCAGCTAGAAATTAAATTTATGTAACAAAAAAGTCTGACACTGACGGACATTATTTATACTTGTTCATCAGTATTACACTTTTATATCACTGAATGCTGGATATGTGTATTTACATTATATTTTATAACTGTAACCTGATAACTATTTCTATAGCTTATTATTATTGCGTGGTAGCTGTGTATGTATTTTATTATTATAACATTATACGTATTTATATACTTTTTTATGATATAACCTGAAGGTACATTTAGAGCTATGTTCGTATTTACCTAAGCATAAACCTTTAATGGATGATTAAAACTATCCTTTTAAGCTTTAAATTGTTCTAAATTCAAAACACACATGCATTTCTACTTTAAACCCTGAAAAGTAAAATTAGAGTTATGGCATTGCATTTGGTTTTAGTGAAATTCTTCCATATTTAAAAGGCCCATAAGTTCTATTTCAGACAAACGCATTTTAGCCGTTCAATTTTTTTGCTACCTAGGTTACTTTCTGACTGCTCGAAAACAAAATCCATCTGGAGGCAGTTCCTTCCGAAGACAACACAAGAAGAACGACATTTTCAGCGCACATAATCCACTGTGTGTTGGAAAAGAAATATTCTTGCGAATCAAGAAGCATTCTGGAAAGGGCAGCAAGGAAAAAAATCAATGGGAAAATAATGAGGAACCGTCAAAGCAAGGGACGGAAAAGGCTTTAGCAAGTGCAGGGGAGGTTTTTCAGGTGAAGAAGACGTGTCGCTCTTTCTATCCTTTCCTACGAGTTGCGAAAGCCTATTCTGGAAGAATTGTTTTCTTAACTGAAGGCTCGTTAGTTGAACTTCCATTTTGTCGCAATTACAGTTGGAAAAAAAGAAATTCCCCTCCGTTATCCCATTCTTATTTCACCCGCTTTTTTATTAGACCTTTACTTCGACCATTTATTTCTCCTCTGCCAAATGACGCTAAGACTGATGATATTTTATTCCTTTCGGATCTGAACAATTCAAAGGTTGTCACGTGTAGTAAAAGCATTAGAAGATATTCATTCTTTCACTATCCCGATCGATATATCCGTTCAAGACTGCTTTAGTCGTATTAGAGTCTTCAGAATGCTTTAATTCTTGGATTCTAACTTTATCTCGAGCAATTTCTTGTGAATTTAGAAAGATGTGCAGAATTTAACTTTCTTTCTCTTATTGTTTTCTTTACAAAACAAATGAGTGATTCTTAGTCTCTAACTTCATCTTGCTGGAATTTCTTATGAAGGTAGAAAGATAGGTAGATTCCAGCTTTCTTCCTCTTATTCTATTCTGTACAAAACATCTTGGCAACATATAAATAGGTGATAAATTACACTCTTCATAAGCAAATGTGCGAAGATTTATATCTTGATGATTTCTGCCAGATGAGAAATAATGTGAATGAAGTAAGTAGATGAATATTCTATTATTTAATGTAATTATTTTAAATAATCGTATATAAAGAATGGGTAAGTCTGTTCCACAAAGAATCTACAAAATTGCTTAAATATACTGGGTGATTCATATCGATATCACCTTGGTCTGGAGCATTCTAAGTCCGATGTATCTGAAAGACGGTCGCTGCAATAGCTGGAGTGCTGAGACCGGAGTCCCAGTAGCCATCACAGGCCACGACCCGACCCCACCAGAAGGACGCACGCTCTATCACCGGCAGAGGGCAAGCCCAAGCCATTATTATACCCACCAGGGAAGCGAGACCCCGCTTACTTATCCGGCAGTTTCTCATCTACGTACTCGTGGTGACCCGCAATGTAACAATATACTATGTAATTCAGAACTCATTGGCAAAACTTTAAAGGGTGGCAGACTATATTTTTTGTACGGAAATGAATGGGTGCAAGTGACCCGTTAAGGTACAAACACGAGAAAGAGGCTTGTGAGATAATTTAAATTGTTTCTCTACAGTATCTTCCATAAGTGCTTTTTCATAGTAATGTTTACAAAAATTACTCAAAATTGCGTTCACTATCAGTAATATACTTTTACCAAAATCGTCCGGTGGGTGTACGGTTAAAGCAGTCCAACAAGGAGGATAATGAAGAATGACGCTTTATTCACAAACATTCAGGGGAAAAAGACGAAGCACGGTAACAGGAAAAAAACAGCACTTATACATATAGCAACAAAAACAGACAGCAAATCACTAGTAATAACAGTAACAACACTTCCAATGACGCTCAGCTCACCAGCTTACTAGCTCGCACTGCAGATAGAAATCCAAAGGGACTGACTTCCCTCGTTTGCAGCTCGGTATTTATAGCCTTTCCTACAGGGCGTGACGTCACATGGAAAATTCCAGTAGAATGTCCATAACTCCATTCCTAATAAAGATAAAGTGACAATTCTTGTACTTTCTGCAGCCTTCATCTTGCCGCCAAAGTAGCCAAAATAGTCGAAGTTTGTCGCCAAGGTCGGGAGTCATTGGTTTCCATCCGATACGAATCCCTGTAAATCACTCTTTCCAACCATAAGACTGACAAGGCAGGGAAGCGACATTACATTTTTGTAACAATATGCTTAGGAACGTCGATGGAATAACTGGACATTTTTGGACGGATTCCGTTGAGGACCTCGTCTCTCGAATATGCGCTGAGGCTACACGTTTGCGAGAAATACCTAGCATTTTTAAACTGTTCGCCAATAATTCGATCGACGCTATCAAGCCCATGTTACTGCGGGTGGATGCAATTTTAAGTTATTATTGTAAAAATTGTTATGAAGAAACACATTTTATCAATGTTGTTAGTACTCAATTTATATTTCCATTCATGACTATTTCTCGTGTTTGTGCCTAAACGATACTCTTACGCACATATATCCCTATAAAAAATATTTATTGTAGTGAACTCTAGTACACTTTAAGTAATTCCTGGGAATTCGGAATCATTCTTTATAACAAGATTTGGTGTTATTTTGACTTTTTTTTTAATCGTCAGTAACTAAATGATGAACAAGTAAACACAAAATAGCATTTATCAATATTCAGTGTAAAGAACAAGCCCTCAGTAATAGGTTGTGTAAACTTTCAATAAAGATATGACTTATTAAATTAGAATATTAATATCATGTATAGTTTAATTTAAGACCAATATAAATTAATTACAAAATTTCTGTTCTGTATAATCAGCTTTGTCTGAAGAGATATTTTTTCTAACAATTAATTACTTTTCTAACAGGTACTATCTTACTTCGAAAATTTAATAGAGTTTAATGGGAATAATAAAGATCAATCAAAATAATTTTTGTAAAATTTCGCTAACTGGTATTTTATCCGATCGTATTGTACTAATATTAAAAACATAATTGCTTTAGGAACAAGAAGGCTTTTGTTCGACATATAGCTCCTTTGACACATAGTTGTCGTTTAACTGTAAATTTAAAACCTTTTCCAAACAAGTAACAACACATTATGACAGAACTTGAAATCTAGTGTAGAAGAGTATTTTTTTAAAAAATCTTAGTATTTATATTCACTTAAATGGAGCAATATAAGACATCCGAAAACTTAATATTTTTTACAGAAGAAATATAAATTACATCATGAATATTAATGTACTGTTGGAACTTCATATCTTAGAGCTTTTTAATCCCAATATAGATTTGATGGCTTTTATGGTTCAAACAAAAAGATAATGTCTTCTTATTTGCGACAATCATTTTTCTTAGCAATGTAAGTGTAACAATTTATCTTAATTTTTCTAACGTCTTCTTCTTAAATTTTGAAGTTAATTTTTAAGTCGGAGATCTGCACAGGCCTCTACAATTGGTAAACATTTTTAATGCTGCGGGGGTGATTGGGAAAAAATAGAGTTGAAAAACTTTTATTTAAATTAAATTAAGCAAAATTACTACTGATTACACCAAGAGCATCAGAGCGTAATATTTTTTTAAGTTCCGAGTAAATCGGGACTGTAATATATTTTTATAATTTATATAGTATTCTATTTTGGAAAATAATTGCAATAAAAATTAAATCGATGTAATTTCGGCCTTCTTAGGTATTTTTATCCATCGGCACGAAACCAGAAAAAAAACAAACTGTACTTCAAGCTGAAGCAAAAGAAAATTACGATTAAAAATTTCAGACTAATGCAAAAACCAGTGTTAAATATTTTTGTGTCTATTCTGATAATAATTACTCAGTCTTTTCAATTTTTTCATTCGATAAATCTTTTTCTATCCAAAAAGAAAGATCTTCCACCGAAATATTTTTTATATTCCCAAGTGTGCATTAACATACAAGAAAATAAGCAAATGAATGATATTACACCGATTTTTTAAAAAATTATTTATTGATAATATTAATATTTATATATAATTAATTATTTAAAAAAATGTTAATTAATTATTTATTTGATAGGCATATCAAATATCTTAAACGAGATGGTCTTTTTCTTTTTCTATACTTACATACAAGTGGTTTTAAATCTTCCACATTGTTCGTCACAGCGTAGCCATTTCTGACCCTTTCGTAATTAAAACCCTTTCAAATACAATATTGAAGAATCAAACAGTAAATCATATCGTTGAAAGCATCATGATATACGACCTCATCAGTGGTCATGACCCATAGTTTACAAAGCTTGCGGTGGCTTTATCAACAAAATCTTCACAATTCAAACCTCTTTACAGGGTTTTCTCGACATTCAAACTGACAGGTCACAAGACGAATTTATATTTTTCAAGATTAACTTCATTCAAACGGATTATAAAAATTGGTCATAAAACACAAAAATTTAATAAATGTACATATAATTATCATGCATAATGTAAAAAATGCATAATTTGTACTATATTGAACGTACTGTAAACAAAAGTACAACCTGGAAATACGTTTTATTTTGAAATTTCAAATTTATTTTTGGTGGCGCAAGTCCAGATGGTCGTAAATCTAGGCGAAGATATACTTTACAAACATGCATTTTCATATCTGAACATTCAATAATTCCTTCCTCATCTCCAAGCTTTTACCATTGTTTGAATTCACTTGAAGGTTTTAAATATGATCCACCTGAGTAACGATAGAACTAATAAATGACGTTAAATAACTTTCTTTCGTCGTTAGTTGCTCCCACCCGAAGCAGAGTTCATTCCCGAAGTGGCAAAACGGTGGCTACGGAAAGCTGCATTTATCAAGTCCGACATAAATTAACTACCGGCGCCAGGATTTTAAGTCCCTCGAGACCACTAAAAGAGAACTTGTTTCTCCTTTAATGGTTTCAATGTGAGCTTACGAACTGTACTCTCTCTCTCTCTGACCCTGTTATGTTGTACGTGAGGTATAGTCTTCATGGCTTTTGCGATAAAAATGACCTTAAATCATGCTTTTACAAGTAAAAACAAAACTTTTCGTGGCGATTGTACATTCCTCGTGAGCTAAATTTGTTACCTGATTTACCGGCAACGAAATGAAATTCTCAATGAAAATAGATCTGTGGAAATAGCTACCACTTTGGAAACAGCAGTAAAATAGTTTCGCTGTTCGGAAATTATTGCTGTGGTAAAAGGATATCGTGATGTTATATAGATATCTTTTATCAGCAAATTGAAGAAAAATTTCAAAAAGCATTTTCCCCGCTACCATTGCAGTAGTTGAAAAATGACCTTAATGATTGGACGCTTATGTTTAAAGTTAGTCAAGTGCCAAAATCGTAATCGATCATCTAGCCTGGAACCATTAGAAACCAATGACAGTATTCGGTGCACATAATACCTTATGAATGGAGAGACAGAACATGTTAAACTAAACAGATGGGTAGCTGCCTCAAAAGCCCCGATGGGAATATGACACATTATGTTGAATAACCTCTGAACGTAGTTTAGCGCTCATGTTACAGCTGGAATTTGGATGTCATTTTGTATAATAGGTTTGCCTTTGATTTTGTAATATTCTGTACACATATATATGTCAGGTTTGCTTAGACTTAGCAACGATGCGAAATCAATTGAGTGGGAAAGGTTCAATTTCGTGTCAATTCATTTTTGAAAATAAGATATAATCTAGATGGTTTACGTAAAGGTCTTTCGGATCTTTAAGTGCAGATAAAGATAAATTTCTTAGATAATTCCATGACTTCTAAATTTTCACTTCGGTTAACATTTAACAAACTGAAAATAAGTCTCCGAACTTAATGATATATACAAAAAATATATGCATATATTTATATAATTTTTATTAAAACTGCAATATTAATAAAAAATATCGATTTCCTTAAACACAATTAAAAATATTGGGGTAGGATATAATATAAAAGGTTCTTCAGCACTTAACACTTTTTTTATGGCATAACATCCTTTAACGTCTCTCCCCTTTTCTTCTTTTGTCCATGTAACTTAGTTATATTGACACCTCGTTTAGTAGCATCACGAGGGCTATTTTGCAACGCATCTCGTAATTTTGAACTGTGGTCAGACGACGAGGACGGCATTTGGGTTAGCAACCCCATATCCAAATTTTCATGCAACATCAGTGGATCAACAACGGTCAGTTTGATCCCCACGGCATCAGGTCCCCTGTGCACGGCGTGTCTCTGGTGGAATCGAAATTCGAACCAGGAACCATCCGGTCCCGAAGCCGAGAGTATGGGTCACTGAAGCCCCTTTCTTTTGTTCAGCAAACAATTGCTGATACCAAGTCATCATATTCAAAACACTCTTTTTAATTTTTACAATTATTCATGTTAAAATGAAATTATAAAATTGTTAATTTATAACTAAAAAATAAAATGTTATATGTGTAGGGAAATTCAGATCAAGATGGCGATGTTAACATTTAACCAATTCAGCTTTTGAGGTAATTTTTAGGTAGATTCCTTATAGGAACTCTACCTATTGCAATGGTTCTCATGACACGACTTTCGGAAAATTTCTGCAGATCTTCATCGATCATGACCCCTAGAACCCAAAACCACCCTTCGTTAAAAAAAAAAAAAAGCTTATAGAGAGTATAGTATATATATATATATATATATATCATATATATATATATATATATATATATATATATATACTATATACAATAACTTCCATGTTATTTCTTGTGAACGATAACTGAGTATTTGATAAATTTTAACCAGCTTTGGGATATGTTGTGACAGGAAAATCTCGATCGAGTTCAGATGGCCTATCAAGCTCAAAGGGGTGGAATGGTGGAGTGGAAATTTTCTCATTTCCAAATTTCCTTAAAATGAAAATAGATAGAAAGAAAATTCAAATTAGACGAATTATTGCCTTATTATAACGAACAATTTTTGAAATTTAAACTTTTCATAGCTCAATTGCTTAGAAGTTTGAGCTGAAAGTGATTTTCCCAACCTTCCCTCCTCTCCTTAACTTAAAGTAGTTTTAAACTAAGCATATACCTTGTTGAAAGTTCGTCATTTGCAGTTTCTCTTCCACCCCTTTCATTCTTGTAGCCTCTAATACTTATGAGAATAGAGGCAAATGTTCTTTTCCTTATTATTAGTAGTAGAGAAAGTATATGTATAACGCTTTGCTGCGTTATTTTGTAAACACGATAACTAGAGTAATACATTCATAGATTTATAAATTGATTAAATTAGTGTAAATAATAGCAATTCATAGTACTTATATATAAAGGCGCAAATGCACATTTTATATTAATATAAGCATAAAATTAGATAAACTAAACAAAATTAAAATGAAAACAAAGAAAAGAAAAATCAAAGACAAAAAAACAGCAAATTTGACAAGACAATGACAATACATCTTTAATCTGTCGATCATAAGCAAAGCTAAAGTTATTGCATCAACAGAAAGGTTGAAACGAGAATATTTAAAACACATCAATATAAATACATATGAAGCCTTTCGAGTAAAAAGTTACAAGAAAGGTAAGATAATGGAATCAGAATCAATGTGAACTTTATCGAAGAATCATCACCATAAAGATTCCAAATTTAGACAAGATTTTCTGTCAAGGGTAAGATTATAAATCAAAATTATACCTTGTGGACTAATCCTGTCTCCAATCAATATTTGAATCATTTTGAGAATCAAAATGCACAATCCTAAAATATCAAATGTACTAGAGAAGTAAGTAACCCTAACTTCTCTCGAAATCTTAGATGACAATACAGACGACGCCAATATACATGAAGCAACAAAAATTAAACAAGACGTAGCTCCTCTAAGAAGAAAAAAAATTCTAACCAATTAATCAGAATAAAAACCAATATTTAAACAGTTTTAGAAAATTAAAATAGAAAAACCATTAATATATTATAGAGATTTTATACCCTTTAAAAAAAACTTAATATTAATGAAAGAATTCGGGAACTGTTGTCTTTAAGAATATTTTTTTTAAATTATCTAAAGCTTTAACTAAATTAGAATGGTTAGGAATAACAAAGGGTATAATTTTGATTTATAATCTTACCCTTGACAGAAAATCTTGTCTAAATTTGGAATCTTTATGGTGAGTGGTCTTCGATAAAGTTCACCATTCGATTCCTTATTCATTTCTTCCTTTTTGAACAATTTTTACTTTCGAAATTCATTTTTATATATTTTTATGTGTTTTAAATATTATCGTTTCAACCTTCTGTTGATGCAATAACTTGAGGCTGTTGCTTTCGTACGATTAAAGATGTATTGTCATTGTTCTTGTCTAAATTTGCTGTTTTTTTGTCTTTACGTTTTTCTTTCTTTTTGTTTCATTTTAATTTTTGTTTAGTATAACTAGAGTAATTTTGATTAGATTTTAACTGGCGACGTATATGTTGTAAGGACGGTGAAAATCTCGGCCGAATTTACAGATGGGCTAACCAGCTCAAAGGGGGTGGGAATGGTGGGGGACTGAAAATTTCATATTCCCATAATTCCCTTACGATTCAAGATAGAAAGAAAATTCAAATAGGAGAATTATTGCTTTATCACAACAAAAAACTTTTGTATTGAAACTTTTTTGATAGTCACAATTTTTTAGAAGTTATGAGCTAAAAAGCCATTTTCAATCCCCTCCTCAACTTATCATTTCCCCATAGCTCTGTTACGACTAAAGATAGAAAAAAAATTTCAATTAAGCGAATTATCACATTATGATAACGAACAACTTTTATACTAAAAGTTTTTTGTCTGCTAGAATTGCTTATAAGTTATGAGCTGAAAAGCGATATTCAATACACCCCCCCCCCAATTTATCATTTCCCCATAGCTTCGTTAAGATTGAAGATAAAAAGAAAATTTCAATTAGGGGAATTATCACCTTATCATAACAAACTACTTTTATATTGAAAGTTTTTTGACAGCAAGAATTACTTAGAAGTTATGAGTTCCCATCAACCGCATTCACTTTCACTTTTTATACGGTATAATATATAATTAATTTATGACTAATTAATTTATAGTTAATATCTTTGTTAAATTTTGTTAATTATAACTGTTAATTGATATACCTGTCTTTGCTCTGGATTAAAATGTTTTCATGTTTAATATTTTCAATGTAAAAATTACTATTGTATAAATATTATACTACACAAATTCCTTTTCTGATCTAAAACGCTTTCAATTAAAACGAGAATATCAATTCAACCAGACGATTTTTAAAAACATCCGTTTTCTTCATACGTTATTATTTGTTATATAGGTACGTCATATTTTGTTAACAATTACTAAAGTCAATGAAAGGTTTTAATGAATATTTTGAAACAATTAAATTAACTATTTAATTATTCATTAATTTAAAGCGCGAAAATAAATCAATAGCTGGTCCCGATATAAATTGTTAAATCGTCTACTTTTAAAATTTTCTTTTAGCATTCTCCCTTTTGGAAACAGTTCTTCGTATTATTTTTGATCAACAAGAATATTGCTACGAATTCAGTTTAAAATTAATTTTGAAAAAAATATTAAAATGAGAGAAACAAATTTATGGAAATGAAAGACATCGCGGAAAAACGACTTGCTTAATTTTTAATTAAGTGAAATTTTAAGCATCTTTTAGGCTTTGAAAAGTTGAAGGTGACCTTTCTCTTTTCTTAAATAAAAGTTTGTTTGAAATTAGTCCAGTGGTTTAGGAGGAGATGTGGAACATACATACATAGCCACAGTTACTTTTATTTAAATTAATATCATTATTAGATAATTATAAGATAAATATTACTGGCATATAGTATGAGCCATGAAAAAGGTTTTAGTGAAGTTTTGTAACAATTAATTTTTAACCTTTATTAAGTAAATAGTTAATTTTAATTAATCAAATAATTTTAATAGTTAATTTGATAATAGGTTTTTTGACAGAATACTTTAATTTGATATTTAACTAAACATGGCGGGACCATGATTTGTTTAATAAAATCAATATAAAGTAGCCAAAAACGATAGATATTTAAATAAGAGTTTTCTTTATCCTTTTTACTATTGAAAAATACCTCCTTAACTTTAAAATTGTTTGGGATTTTCTGCCTGGGTAATGGGTTTTAACCGTCGATGGAGATTTAAATTTACTGTTCAAATTGGCTGCATTTATATCCTATGCTTTAAAAACACGTATTAAATTTACCACACACAATGTTTAATAATTTTATTCTCTTATATGTTAAGAATTTAGTGACTATTATCTCTGTAACCAGGGAGTTCTCTAAATGAGCCCATTTTAGTAGTATTTAAGTGTTTCCATGTCATGTGATTTTACCATATGACAAAGTAATGTTCGCACAATTATATTGTAACATAGATTAAATAAATTAATTTTTAAATCTAGAGTCTTACTTCATTCGTGTCAAGAGTCAATTTCTTGTTACTGTTTCAGATAGACTGGCTTAATTTTATCTAGGAGATATTTGCACTGCTGAGATGTTTATTTCTTTATGACTCCTACCTGTTGAATGATTATGTGTTGAGATATAAAAAAATTGACCAATGAACTGACCGACAAATCTATCATAACTTTTTGGAATGAAAAATGGAATGACAAAACCTTGATATCGTAAAAAATTAAATGTCATGAAAACAGAATCACAGCTTAAATATTGCAATGTGTAGAAACAATAAAGTCATTGGCTATGTCTGTATTGATCAATATGTAATATTTCATTACTTTTGTAACATTAACGTAAAGGAATCTACCTTTGCCTTCAAGCTTGCCGAAAAGGGATTTTTTTCTTTGCATATATTATTAGATTGACCTTTTGTTGTGTTGCACTTAAATTGAGAAATTTTTATTTTAATACTATCAAAGTTACTTGGCCATTTAAAATAAGCAAAGCAAAAGTGCTAACTTGCCCGCTACCGGGTCAAGATGAAAATTATGACAAAAGTTCATTACATTTTTATTTTTAGGAAATCTAGGGCAGAACACTAATTAATTAAATGTTGTTAAGTATTTTTTTCTTGATTATTATGTAATGAAAGGTAAATTTAGTTAAAACTTGAGCTCATAGTAAATTAATTTAACTCAAAACCAGTATTTTTTAATTTATAAAAATTCGACACAAATTCTCTTCATTCAGAGTCTGAGTAGCCCTCTTGTCACCATGTGTTTTTCCTGTGTCCACCCAACCTGTACAGTTGCTGTAACGGCATCAGGCACCAGGACATGGGGCGGCGTTCTGTCACCATATATGGCATTTGCAACACTCTATTTAATCTTCTGATGGTGGGTCAACATAGATTTCATCATATCACAAGCAGAGCACTGTATTATATTTTCTTTGGAAGTTTGAATTAACGTCATTAGTGTCAGAAGTTTAGACTTTTTAAAGGAATCAAACGCCAGTTTATTTGTAATAACTCCTTTTATGCAGCCAAGCTTCTTGTCTTTGCTGCTTTAAACGTTCTTCTTCCACCTTCTGCATGTCCTTCTGAACCGACATCTTTTTTATAAATAAGCTTATTAAAATATTTTCTGTAGGTTTTTAACCTTGCAACGTGTGATTTAACAGATAGTGGATCACGTAGCTCAAAAAAATTGTACAAAATAACTAAAAAATTCATATATTCTTTCAACAAGAAAACAGTAAAAAGCACTTGGGCAAGATGATGAGGTCGTCATCTTGCCCCTGCCAACTTGTCCTAATCGGAAAATTAAAAGTATCTGTTTTTTTGGTGTAATTAACAAGAATTAGATAAAAAAAAAAATAGTGTTTTTGAAATGCGTATTGTCTAAGGTAGTCGTGCATAGCTAAGAATAAGCAAGTATCGTAATTGTTAGTCCACTAGATCTTACGTGGAAAGTCTTGAAAATTACAAAACGTCAGGCAAAACGCACGAACACCATATAAAAAACAACGAAACGGCGTCAGTGGCTTCACTGTGCGAATTTTTAGTACGCAGAAGTGTAGAGGGCTAGTACTATCAGTAAGGTGGCGCTACCTAGTAATATGAACTTAAAATAAGCCATTCGCCATCTTGCCCTGACTTCCCCTATATTCTTACACAACAACGTTGGTGGACAATGAAAGATATATTTTATATTATTATTTTATATGTTATACACTGCGGGACGACACTGGACGTTTCAAAACAGCAAAAAATGAGTCAAAGAAAAATGAAGAACTGGAAGAAAAACCGTATTATACCGCAACCAATTCTATAATCTCTTCGTACAATGCATGATATAAACTCTTCGTTGATCTATTCCATCTCTCCAGTTAATTTTATTACCTTTTTTAATCCCGTCCTCACCGGTTAAAGCATGACTTCTTTTCTCTGCAACTCGTCCTGTTCTCTCTAGTTAATGGCTTTCTACCTTGTGAGGAGGCAAAATTCTGCTGTTAGGACTAATTTTGTAGATAATCCGCTGTTCCCGCCAAAAGATTTTGCTAGATCCTTTATATTACAGGGTGATTTAGGTTGGTTTGGCGCTCTAACTTTTAAGAAACAAAGCGATGATGTTTATAACGAGATGGTTGCGTCATATTTTTTTCTATAATATCCCTTTTTTAAGATCATAACTAAATAAAGAGATGCATCTAAATTCTTAAATAGTTCTTTATCGTTTAGATTAAACAAATATTGATCATAGTATTACTTTCCACGTTTGTTTAAATTTAATTAAAAATTAGCAAACCAGTATTCCTTCTAAACCAAACTGTCACACCTTCCTTATATATCACTTAAATATATAACATGTAATTTATAAATTAAACAGATATCATTTGTGAGCTTATGATTATCGGAGTAAAGTAATTTTCATCGTAAATCTCGAAACAAATTAAGTATTCGATAAAGTAAAATATTCTGAATAGATTTAGAAATCAAATAAAAAATAAATTGATGCCTAAAAATACGCAAAATGACATAATTAATTATTTTAATTATTAGTAATAATAAATGCTTTCCAGAAATATTTAAATAAAGATTGAAACATCCTAAAGATGGATGGTTGTGCTTCCTTGAAATAAAAAAAATTAGTTGTTTCAGTGCAAAACAGAAAAATGATGTATGCTAAAATAAATGCAACAGCTCACCCAAAGTTTCGCTGCATATGATTCTAAACGGTAAAACTATAAGTTTTATTTATGGTTCGCTATACATGGTAACAGAATATGATTTATGATATCGTCCGGACATAAGGGCTATTTGTTACTGGAACAAGACATGAGGATTTTTTAACCGCTATCAGATAACAAGGACAATACCTGAGCAGGACCTCACTTTCCTAACTTCAATGACAATTCAACTTAATGTTTCACCCCTCCGACAAAAAATTTAACCCTTTCGGTCCTAATGGGCATATACGTCCCGGAGATTAGACTTCATTGCCTATTAGATAAATAAATCTCACTATTACATTTTTTGTTAACATTAAACTACTTTTCATAGATAAGTTTTAATCATGCAAAAGTCGGATCGAAAGGGTTAACGAGCTCCCGTCCAGCAAAAGCTATGGTGCAATCGGTTCTATAAGCGGGGATTCTGACACCAGGACACTGCACTCCAAAACAGTACGGCAAATTTCTAAAGATCTTTCTATCATTGGTCTATATATTTTGTTTAAAATATAGTTCACAAAATCCTTATTAGTTTCCTGGTTGAAAATATGACTTGATTTTTTGAATGCATTAAAATGACTTCTAAACAACTCTACTGAATTTTCCCACGAAAATAATATTTAGATAAGAAATAACAGGTTTCAGGGATATTTGTAATAGAAATATAATTGAACTCGGCAAATACAAAGATGATAGGCTCACAATAAAAATTTGATTTAACCAAAAATTCAAATTAAGAAAAACTGGGTATAAAAATGAGGTCAGCAAGAAAAAACCTCCATGTTTAAACTAAAAATCGCAGTAAAATTTTGTTTTAATATTTAACAGTCTTAATAAATGATGCATAATTAATAAATACACAGAAAAAAATTTCATTAAATGGAGTTACAAAAACTATAATTTTAAAGCCTTCAATTTAAGAAATAATAATTTCAACAAACAAGTAATTTTAATAAGCAGTATACAGTACTTCGAATACAACAATTGCACAATGAAACTTCAAAAAAAACTGTACAATTCGCATCTCGCATGTCCAAAGTTGTTTAAAAGGTAAGAAATATATATGCTTTTTTATTGAATATAGTACAGGGCAGTAAAGTCCTTCAATGACTTAAGGGTCTTAAAAAATTCATTTACAATCACTGAGGATCAAGAACGATCGGAAGACCATGAGATTAATTGCAGAAATAACAAATATTTTTTCACATCTCATATGTATTAAATATTTTAAAAATTAAGAAATTTGTATTGTATTTTGTTGAATACATAGCACTGCAGTAAAGTCCTCCAATGAATTATGGATCTTTAAATAATTATTCACTTATGATTACAGAGGATATAAAAGACGATCGAGAGAGAGCAAGAGATTAACTGCAGAAATAGAAATATTTTTTTACGGTTTTTAGTTCTGACTTCGAATTAATCATACTAGATTCGAATTACAGATGATATTTTAGCATTACGTTGATAGGCAATTCAAGCCTCCAGAGAAAAATTCCAAATTACCGATGAATTCGAATTAGCTAAATTCCTCTGTAATAAAAAGTTATCACTCCATTTTCAGATTCAGATGAAAAAATATATGAATTCCCTCGCAGTATGAATTTATTTCTGTTCGGACAAAAATAAGCATCTTTTACTTTTGAAAAGCCTTCCATTTATTATCCAAATTACTTTATTAATTAGAAGCAAGAACTGATTTACTCGAATAAGCCCTTATAATTCGTCTAATTGGAGAAGTCAGATTTATTATTTTCTATTTGTTATTAATCACTAGCTTGGGAATCTTGAGAATCAACAACATTTAAATTGGATGAGAATTAGTAAACAGAGTTTTCTTTAGAATGCAAGAAAAGAGGTTTAGCAACAACGAAATTATTCTATTAAAATTCACAAAACTTTTCTTACAGTGTTGCAAGAGCCTAGAATTCAGTCTGATCATTGAAGTAAAAAAAGTATTCACTCCATAAAAAAATTTCAAACGGAAAGAATGAGTTATTTTTATATCTTACGAGTATTCTAGTTACTTATTTATGAATGGCATTCCTCCCGTCCCAATTAATACGGAATCCTTAGATGCGCACAATAGTTTCTACCGCTAACAACAGTCCACGGCAGAAAAGAACACTTTTGTTGGATTGAATGCCGAGAAAAATCAACTTGAATTGAAGGAATCATAATGACTGAGCAATCTTTTGTTCCTTTAAGCAATGGTTTGAGATAATTAATTACAAAGCTTACTTTTCAGTCCAGTCTCGATGCAAGAAAAAAAATCGAGTTTTTCATCCCTCTGGATAGATGGATTCATTAGAACATGGCTTTGCTCATTTTGCTCGGAAAGTATTGCTGGAAAAGAAGCTGTTCCTGAGCTCATACATATCTCTTTGACGCAAAAAGTAATTACAATGTCGCGTGCTTTTGGCATTTATGGAATTTATTTTCATTAAAACTCCAGACGAAGATATCTTTGTCTTATAATGACATGTATACTGATTGTGATTCGGGATTTACAATAGTTTTCGAAACAATAATTAGCTTCGTTCCATCTAATGGCAGAAGGAATGGAGAAGTCGAACTTTCAAATCAGTTTCGATGATATAGTTACGTTCCGTAATTGAAGATGTACGAGGGATCATTTGCTTTCAAAATTTATTTCTGGAAAGAAAAAGGATAGCTTAGAGTATAAGAAGTAATGATCCTTGCATAATAGTTTTCGCAAAATAATAACTATTTCAAATTCAGATGCTCGTGTTTGAAAGAATATAGCTCTCTAATTGCATTTATGAATATTTAATCTATTCTTGATCATTTATATGGAAGATTTTTTATAGCTTCTATGTAATGATTAATACGTGTGCAGGTGACATTCTTTTCATTGCATAGTATACAATTACGTATAATATTTTTGTTATCCAAGCATATATTAAAATACCATTACATTATAGACCAGTTTTAAACGCAACGGAGAGCTACTGTAACCTTGAGGTAGAGTCACGGCTTCGTGATCGGATGGTCGAAGGTTGATCCGTCACTGATTCACTTGAAATCTGTTCAGGGTCAAACGTCTTCCCGCTGGTGCGGAATTGGAAGAGGAGATGCCGGCTCAGGTGTCAATCTCGTCATCTAACCATGGTTCAAAACCATGAGGTCCATCCCTCAATAGCCCTCGTGTAGCTTCGAAACGGGACGTTAATGTAACTAAACTAAAATTTAAGCGCAACGCTTCTGAATAACTCAACAATTAAACAATAAAATTTGTTACTGGAAGAAGTAGAAACATAAGAAAATAATTAATAAAATTGAGAATTACATCCTACCTCCCTCAATAAATAACTTATATTTTTCAACACATAATTATGCATCACCGAAAGACTCCGAAGCTTCTTAAATCAACATGAATATGAAAAAGTAACCAAACACTTGATAATTAATTAACCTTCAACCAAGTTTTCAAGCCAATAGTTTTTAACTTTCCTTTATAAAATCGCTATTGCCTACTTTTAAGAGTCATTTGTATGCAACGCTTGTGCTTTTTAAAATGAACCAAATAACTATTTACGTGTAACGTTGTAACAACGTCGTTGGCTAAATGTTCAGATGACTAGGACGATACCTGAGCCCTTTCCCCAAACTTCCACACCATATCAACGGGAGGAAGTTTGACTCTCGACGGATTTAATGCGCATCAAGCCCGTAAACACGGTTAATCCATTGAATAAGGCCTCGAACCCGACGAAACTGCCAAGAGGCCACCGAGGTCATATCTGTATTTTTAATAAAGTTCAGTTAAGGTGCCTTAAGTTCATTGCTTATTACTCAGATCTCAGTTATTTTAACTTAAAACAACTGAAATGAAACAATAACTTATGAAAGAAAACTTCTTTCTAAAAGTACACTCTATGGAATGATATTATAATATTTTATAATGTAAGAAATAAGCGCATCTTCAGGTTAAATATCAATAAGAGAGATCAAGTTTTTAATAAAAATTATATTTTGGTGTTGAAAATATAAAGTCTGTAACAGCTATGGTAATAATCGTTAATCCTTTTGGTGTGTTCTTCTTATATATCCGAAATACTTACGAGCAGCCTATCTTTAGCATAACTCAGTGAAAGGGTTAATTTCGCATTAATAAATAAAATGTTCTTAAATTGGGCTTAAGGTATGTAACCTAAGGAAGATACTTCATCGGATAGCTAACTTCACCCTTTTGCTGTGAAGTTCAGATATATCAAAATGATGTTCCAGGAGTCATTCATTAACATAACGCATTTAAAGAGTTAACCAAATGAGAAATTGTTAGTGAGTGAGTTGGTTTTATCGGAACATTAATTTTTTAAATTTTTACGCCAAAACTGCTGGATGAAATCTTAAAATCTGGATTTAGGAAATTTTATTGTTTCGAAGCAGTAATTCGGAACTAATAAGACACTTTTATGACGTTTATATTATTTAATAGGTTACAGATGTCGCATTAGCCTGGTAGTAAAGTCTCAGGTTCAAGAATGGAGATTTCCAGTTCGAAACCCATTTTCACCAAAGATTAGCCTTGTATATGAGCTTATTGCAGGTTTAATCTGACGTCCTCCCTTTAGTGTGGCGTGGCATTTTAGTGAGAGGGTTGTTGAAGAGGGCTCAGCTGTTATTTGATCACTCTTCATAATTACGATATACATCCCTAAATGGCCCTTGAGATGCTTCACAATGTAAAGTTAAAATAACTAAGCAAAACTAGACTTCATGGTAGCCAATTATTTTCTTTTCCACTAGTAACGTCTTGCCTTCTTTTCATGTATACATCTAAATGAACTGGTACATAGTACAGGAATTATAAGTAGCACAGTGTGAGCCACGCTCTAAACATAAACAATAAACAGCTTTTCTCTCATTTTAAATAATTTTTTAATTATAAAGTATGGAGGATCGCATGATCCCATAACATGAAATGTGTGAGATGTCAAAGGATATCTCAGTCGTAGAAAATTATCATGTCTTTCTTTCCGTGAGATAAATCATACATAATCGAAAAAGAAAGGAGAATATATGATCCTACCGAACAGAATATATTTCAAACATGGAAAATTCACTGGACTAGAAGACAAAAACGATACCACTCTGGGTTACCTGAATCGTGATTCTCAGAAAAGAAAAAGGGGGGAATATTTTCCAGCATGAAAAATTCAAAGCACAGAAATAGTCCTATAAATTTGAAATAACACTTTATAATTCCCCGTTTTTATCTGCCCTAAATCCTTTAGCCAGCCAGAATTTAGATTCGAGATTTTATTGAAAATCAGTGAGGCGCGCACTACATCTCTTTGGGGCGACAAAGTCCGCCAATGTGAACACATGCCAAAGAGAAAATACCGAAATAAATCAGGCTATAAAGAAAATGAAAATCGGTAAATTTCAGCTCATGAGAGCCTCAGATATCAAAAAAAGCGTCCTTCGCCCATTCTTCATTACTGCCTCTCTCTCTCCCTACCCTCTGCCTGCCGTCTTTTAGGAAATTTTTATTTTGGAGCGTTTCCGCAAGAAAAGAGAGAAAATGACGGCAAAAATACCGAAAAAATCACAGAAAAAGATAAAGTTTGAAGTACGAAAGAAAGTTATTATTGATGACTACGGCTTGAGGCATTTTATCGTGCTGTGGTCCCAGGAGCAATTTATAAATTTTTATCGCACCTACCGTGCTTCTCGAGCTTTATGCCCATCAGCTCTGTGGGATTTTCTCGTTCAGATTACACGAAATCCACCTGGGAGATTTTTTACACAGAAAAGTTAACTTCATAATTGCATTTAATGGCCTAAATGCTGTTACTTCGGTATCGGTTCCGTAAAGGAGATTGACCATCCATTTCACCCTAAGTGGCAATATTTGAAATTAGTGCTTTCTTTTTTATTACATCTTCAGAACTTTTGATGAAGTGTCAATCTTATGATAATATTTCCGGTGAAATTGCTTAAATATGATCAAACTGCCGTGTATACATTGTCTGTTTGATGTCACAACATCATGTCATGTGCATTCAAAAAATTTCTAACACCAGCTCGATTTACTTAAAAACAATGACAAATCTCACTATAGCAAGAACCAACTCAAATTAACAATTCGTAGAACAAAGAAAAATCTCACTTTAGTCAGAGACAACTCAAGTTAATAATTCGTAAAAAAACAAATCTCACTATAATCAGTGACAACCCAAATTGATTATTCGAAGAAAACTCTCACAATAGTGAATGACAATGACAAATTGACAATATGTAGAACAAATAACATATGTCATCATATTCAATGACAACTCAAATTGACAATTCATAGAACAAATAACAAATGTCACCATAGTCAGAGACAACTCAAATTGGCAATTCATAGAACAAATAACAAATGTCATTATAGTCAGAGACAACTCAATCGACAGTTCGCAGAACAGCCACGTCATCAATGAACCACGTAATACATCTTTCTTCGAATTATTGGACCATATAGAAAGATCTTGTAAAATGAAATCAATAAATAAAACTTTTATTTTAAATATAGAGTTTTATTGCATTATGTTGATTACTGGTGTTTAAAACAAAATTCTGTTCAAATATACTAGCTATTTTTAAGTACATTAGTTATCATAATCAGAGCTATTAAACTAGGAGCACTGATATACCTCATCACTTTCTGCATCAAGTCAACTTCAGTTTTCATTCCCTATCGTCTCATTTCAAGAAACTCATCTTCATTCATCATTCAAATCACAAGAGCAGAAAATCGTTACTTTTTCATAACTTATGATTAAGTGTCTCTCTTCCGTATGGTTTTAGATCTGCAGGTCCAGATTCTGTCATTCTTCAAATCATCAGAAGAAAATGTGTTGTTAAGGCTTAAAATGGTTGCAACTCTGACTCAAAGAGTATTGAAACAAAATGTCTGAAATCATTTCCTCAAAACAGACCAACCTGTGACTTAACAGCAAAGCCATCTGATGTTCTTTTGTTTAAATGAAAACTCCGAAATCGAGTCAAATCAACTAAGAGCAAATGAAGCAAAACAAAGCAAATTTTGTAAAGACGCACTTTTTAGTGTGCTAAAAATAAGAATTTTTATTTTAATTATTTCTTCTTTTTTTTAGTCATTAATTTAAAATTCATTGGTATAAATATTATGAAATTTTGAAATTAACTTGTTCTCAACTTCCTTACCAGGTGGCGCTATTCTTATGGGATAAAAATTTATTTAAATTAATCGTTAACTGATAATCAAGTTCTTAAAATATAAGAATAGTGTATTGTTATCGAAAATACACGTAATGCACAAAATTTCAATACGTTAGCTAATGATTAAATGAGAGAAAAATCGGTGACAAAATTCAATCTTTAGAAACATGAAGTAAATCAAGTTAAATAAAAGTCTCTAAAAATATTCACAGTTCGCATAATACTCCATATCAGAGCTTCTGAAGCTTATTCCCCTCATGTACCATCTTTCAACTAGAAAAATACCAGAGCCCCAATGGATGGAAACATTTCCGCGAAACAATTGTACACACACACAAAAGTAAAATAAGCCAATGAAGCATTATAGTAATAAAAAGGAAATTAAATTAAACATAGTCTTTAAGAAGTTATGAATAAAATATTCAGAATCATAATTTTTATTTCTAATTTTTTTAACTAATATCGATTATCTTGTCAGAGTTTTCACGATTTCAAAGCTCGTGTATAGATCCTACATGACGTCAGAACCCATAATTTAAAAAGCTCTGAGTTGCACAATCTCCTCCTAGCCGTGAGTTGCACAATCTCCTCCTAGCCGTGAGTTGCACAATCTCCTCCTAGCCGTGAGTTGAACAATCTCCTCCTAGCCGTGAGTTACACAATTTCCTCCTAGCCGCAAGTTGCACAATCTCCTATCTAGCCGAGAGTTGCACAATCTCTTATCTAGCCGTGAGTTGCACAATCTCCTATCTAGCCGTGAATTGCATAATCTCCTCCTATCCCTGAAGAGAGAGTGACCTAGTGGTAAGGTCTCGAAGGGTTCCAAGTTCGAAACACGTTTCCACTGACGATATGCCATGTATGGGGCCCGATGCACGCCACATGGGGTCAAACATCCTGTCGCTGGTATGGTGAGACAGTTTGGAGAGGGGCTGCCAACTTAGGTGCCATCCTCGTCATCTGACTGCTGTTCATAATTAGGAGATCTGTCCTAAAATATCCTTCGTGTTGCTTCAAACTGGGACATTAATATAAATGAACTAAACTCCGTCAATTATTAACCGAAAAACAATCTCAATTTGTTCGATACTTTGAAAAAATGAGATTTCAAAGACCATGCATTATTCTGAGCTGCTTATCACCAGTAATTATTTCTTATAACCTTCTGCACATATTTAATATAGAGTAAAATCAAATTTAAATGCATGCGGATTCTTATTTTGTGGTTCTGTTTCGTTCACTGAATGCATTTTTTAAATATACCCAGAAATAAACTCCGAATCCGAATTTGAAATTCCTTATCTTTCAAGAAGCAAGAAAAAACTGATTTTGAACAAAATACTCCACTTTCCTGAAATGATTTCAAACTATTTGGTGAACACGGGTTGTTCACGAATTTAATAGAAAACAGGATCATCTGCGTAACTATCTCTTGACTCTGGCTCGAAATATTTTGATATTTTCGAGTTGATTTTCCATATTTTAGATTGTTGAGTACTGTGCAAATATTGACTTTACAGAATCTCCATCTGGTGTCCTCTCTGTAGTCCGAAATTCCGTCGATAAATTTTGCTTTGGAAGACGAAAAATCAATTTTTTAAACGTGAGAGGAATCTTAAGTTAAACAACTGGAATTGATTTAGTGAATAATAATTCTGTTAAGTAATACTGCAAAAGAAAATACAAAAAGAATAAAACTGTTGTAAAATATAAGTCACACTAGAGGTAATTGAATTGCTGACACTTTTTTCCTGCAATTCATACTCATTGGATTATTAAAATCGTATAACTAAGTATAGTACTTTCGAGGATTATTTTATTATTATTAATTCCGGCCAGTCACTTCACAGATAAACTTTATATTTTGGAACACGAGACGGAAAATGCCATAAAAATCTATGGAAATCAGCCAAATAGTTTGTGGTGGTTGGAATTCCGTCTGGACTGAAATCGGAGCGAAAACGCTGGAGTTTCAAGTCTCGCTTCAGAGGGACCCTGAAAGAGGCGGCTAGCGAAAAGAACAATGCTTTGCGTAGATTGAAGCCTCGCTTCGAGGGTAGCATAAATTAAAATCTGCTGACTGGGGGAAATCGAAGAGCGATTGACAAGCAGCTGGAGAGAGGGAAAGAAAATAGCTCCCCCCTACCTTCGTTCAGAGTTAGCGTCCTTTTAAATATCAAGTGAATGGAGTGCCTGTATTTTTTGATTAAAATGGGTGAAAGAAAACCGGGCTTAGGACAAATAGCATGACTATAATTCAAGTGAATGGCCGTCTTTATGTCTAACATAGAATTAATATTCTCAGACTGATATTTTAAATGATGACATTCCTAGATCCAATGTGTACGGGCTTCGGGGACGAAGGTTTCTTAGCTCGAAGCCCGATTCCGCTGAAAATCCGCCGTGAATGGAGCCGGATGCACGTTAAATCTTACGTAATGGCCAAACGTCCTCCAGCTGGTGCGGAAGTTTGGAGAGGGGGTGCCAGCTCAGGTGTCGTCCTCGTCATCTGACTCCGGTTGAAAATTACGAGATCCGTCTCAAAATAGTCTTTGTGTTTCTTTTAAATGAGACGTTAATATAACCAAACTAAACCTAAATTCAGCTACATATGCCTTTATTTAACGATTCCTATTGCTTATCTATTTATAACAAAGAGTCCTTAAAAAATGTACTGCTACATCAAATACTTTACTTTTTGCTGTAAATATATATAAATTTGGAAATAAGATTGTGTCAGTATTACTTGGCCACGATAGTCCAACTATTAGAAAAGCAAGGTTACTAAGTTTGAGCAATCTCATAAGTCACTTAGTTTATCTAACTAATGAATTGTGTTAGTGATGTCATTCAAACTAATGATCTGACATTCAATTCGAAATATTATACTGACGTCTCAATCTAGAAAGTGAAATCGGACGTTTTTTATCATTTTGGCACATTTTTCTCGGAGAGTTTTCCCGACTAAGAGCTTCAAATAACTAAGAATAACTCATTAGACGGCTAAAAAATGATTTACAATAGAAACATTTTATGATAGAAGAAATAATTTATTTGTAAGATTTAGAAAATTCGTCTAGAAGCTGTATAGTCGGCCGTTGAGTAGTTGATTATACCTGATTTCATAATAACTTTTCAGAATTGCTGTTTGTAATTCATTTCATTGTATAAGAATTTGGACATATCCTAAGTATTGCACGTAAATAACTATTATAAATAAACCACAAAGCTATTAAAACAATTGAAGGAAAAAAACAAAACTGTAGTTTAGTTATGTTAACGTCCCGTTTTGAAGCAACACGAGGGCTATTTTGGGACGGACTTCGTAATTTTGAACCACGGTCAGATGACGAGGACGACACCTGAGCTGGCGCCCCCTCTCCAAACTTCCACGCTGCGCCAGGGGGAGGGCGTTTGGCCACTGCGTATTATGTAGCGTACATTGGGCCCCATGCACGGCGGATCTTCAGTGGAAGCGGGTTTCGAACCCGAGCAAGAGACCTTACCACTAGGCCACCGCGACCTCTAAATGAAACTATAATAGACATTAAAAACGGACAAAATTGACGACATGCGATTGAAAAAACCAAGGAAGGAAGATCCAAATGGAAAACTTCGTCAAAGGCCACTTCTACGATTTTGTTGCGTTTTAACCCTATGAACCCTATCCCGCCTCAAACCGCCTCGTTCGACACAGACCGGACTCGGGCGGTTTCGGTGCCTGGGTGAATTTTAAGGGAGAAAATTCATTCCTTTCCTTGTTGACAATTGATCGCGCAACCTAGGGTGTCGTCCTCCTGGAATTTCTGTAGAGAAAGGGAGGATTCCATTCTGATTTCATGAATAAAAATTTACTCCAGTTTTTGAGGCACTTGAATTCTCACTCTAACCGGGTCTATTATAGTTTTTTCTTTCAATTATTTTAATATCTTTGCCATCGCAATATTTCCTGGATGCAGCAACGTTAGCGAGCGCCAGTTTCCTCGCTTTTATTATTGTTCTTTTATCTCTTTTAGCTATTATTTTCTGTACTTACTCCAGTTTCTTTCTAAATAAACCACCACGACATTATACAGAAAAAATGAAATGTCGTCTGAGGTTGAAAGATTAAGCGTGCATTGAAATGTTATATTAGTTTCTTTTTTTTTTATATTCATATTGACTCAAGATACTTCAGAGTTTTTAAATGACGCGTAATTATGTATTATAGAAATTACTTTTTTAGTTTATAGATGAAGTATTTTTCTGTATTTCCTTTTGATTATTTTGTTTTTGTATCGCATTCATTACGTTTTCAATTTTTGTAGATTAAAATGTTGTTACTTAAGTACTAAATTTTAGTATTAAATATTATTATCAGGTTGGGAAAAGATTAAAAATCACCATATAACATATAAACCATATATGTACCGTACACAAAAACGCAAATGAATGTTAAATATCACATTTCAGCTCACTTCACACAATGCTCCATAAAGAAGATTCAGCCCCCCTTTCTGAGAAAAAAATGTTGCGTCTGCTTTCAATCTAGGCACGTAAATAGACATTAATTTCATTTAGATTTAATGAAAAGCTCAAATGCATATGATTATACCATATACGATCTCCATGGTATGGTTTCTTTATGAAAATATTTATAAAGGTTAATAGAACACTGTTTCCTACCTCCGTACCTTCAAACTATTACTGAACTTTTGAATGGTTATGAAAACGTCTCCTTTATTTAGGATTGCAAAAAAATTACAGATCAGCTTGTTCCAGTGCCTAGGAAACTCAAATGAAAAGAAAACATTTCATTGGCTGTGTTGATGCCAGTTGTTACATGGGAACAAAGCATAAACCGAGGACCAGGTTTGATTCTCGGTGTCGGAAGCTTCTCTTTTTCGTTAGAAATTTATTTGTCTTCTTTTTTTCTATTTATTTTTTAATTATATTTCTTATATTTATTTTTATTACATTTTATTTATTTATTATGTATGTTCGTATTTATTTATTATTTTTGTTGTTTGTATTTTATTGTATTTATATTGAGATTTTTGTTTTGTATTGCATTATTTATAGTTTATTGTATTACTTGCATTGTATTGTATTGTACTATTATTTGTATTGAAATCTTTCTTCCCGCCAACTCGTGACATGCTTTACACCTTTGGGTAAGCTGGCTCGGCGTGGACAATAAAAAATATCTAAGGCTTGAAAAATTAGATTGATGGGAAACATATGTTCTTTAAAAAAGCATCACTCTATCACTTTTTTTGTAAATTTAATATTTATTCCCAGAAAAATTGTCAGTCTATCACGCCACTTTTAAACATTTCCTCCGAAAAATATTGTTATTTAAGTGATGGCTTTTCTTATGAACACACGTTTAGAGCCGTTCTCGAAACCTTTCTCCAAACCTTCCTCCTTTGTCCATTGTATGATGCTTACTTTCATATACTTGTGATGTCAAGTAACACTAAGGATTAAAAAACAATCAGGTAAGCAAAGTTCTGATGATCGAGGCGACCATTGAATACCTCCAGAACGAGGAATTATCTGATAGTAAACTACAACCTGAAAAACTTCTTGGGAGCTTTGTCTGTTTTGGCAGTAACCCAATATTGCTGAAACGAAACATCTCTTCTATTCATTCAGTCACTCCAAAGTCCAAGCTCAAAAATATTTTGAAACATAATTTTTTTGGCAAATAGGAGAATTAACGGTCATTGTGATACCATCTTTTTCGAAGAAAAATTACCCCAAAATTTCTCATTTGCCAACACCATACCACATCGTCATTTTTGGGCTACATATTGATACTTGGTGCAATTACGGGGTTTTATCAGGCCCACTATCTTTAATTTCGTTTATTGATTAGCCCATTCAAATGGAGATGGGCTTTATCAATCTTGACGTTTCTCACCAATTTTAGGAAACCTATCATAAGAAAACGTAGACACTCATGTAGAGCAGACAGATAGAGAGCACACGCAATTGGAGCACGTGAAAGTAGTATTAGGGATCTGCTTTTAGCATTATGGTAAATTTTCTCTCTCTTAATCTGTGGTACTGCTAAGCTTCATTATTCTAATGTTAATTTAGTCCTGTCGAATAGAACTTCTGGCTCTATATTTATATTTTAGTCGAAATTAAGGTTATGGTCATGATTTGTGTCATACTCAACGTCAGAAGTCAAGAGAAACTTAGCTTTAAATCCCTTGTTCTGTCATATCTCCAGAAATAGTGCTTAATGCTGAGGAAATGTGTTGTTGCTCGTCTGACAGGTGAGCTCTTGAACGGAATTCTAGTTAAGTGAACATATACAGTGAACATTTGTAAGTCGTTACTCCAAACATTGTCTTATCCTACGAAATATATCGCTCTGGAAGGTGCAGACCGTTTGGTTGCTTAAATATCAAACTCTGCTTCCAATAAATTCTGCTTTTGTGCCAAAAAAATAATTCGATTCATTTCCATCCTTTCTCTGTAAGTGGCATCTTTTTACATTCAATCATTTGCGAATTATTGATTTTTGCATTTGTCCCTGAATTTTTGATCACACTGTATATCTAATGCCACTTAATTATAGTAACTATTGTTGGTGTCATAGTTAATTATAATTATTACTCAGTTTGTGCCGTTCATTAACCGTTGAACTTTCTTTGCAAAAAGAAACCCCGGTATCTCACTCATAATAAAGCAAACTGTAAATTTAAAAATCAATAACCCACGGAATGTGAATACAAACAGGTTCAATAATAAATTTCATTAAAGTCACCGCATATCTAGTAACCATAATTTTACTAAACCCATTACTAAAACAGTAGCCATATATATTCCAAGATCTTATTTAAATCTACTTTTACAAAACAACTCAGTCTTTCCTGGCGATTATTTTGAAAGTAAGAAACTTTGAATAGCACTCAGCGAAAGATATCTCGTTATTTAAATAAATGTTTGACGCTCTAAACTATTAAATAAACTTTTTCTCTTTTAAAATCAAATACTTTCTAAAGAAGATAAATTATTATCACTCTTCCTCTGTTCAACCCCTCGATTAAAGAGCTTCGACAAGCGTCAGGAGTCTCTTCTGAAAAATAGTGCAGGCACTCCGCATTCTTGAATTATTTACAAAAAGGAAAAATATTTTGAAAAGTTGGTCTCTTAAATTAATTTCCGACATAACACTCAAAGTTTCGCGAAACTTTACCGAAACTTCCATTTCGTGTACTTAAATACCTTTTCACCTGATCTTTTAAATCTCGGAGCAATCACACACCTTTCAAGTTAATAATTAAATTCTTAAATCTTTTAAAGATTCTTATATTTCATTGATTCAAAATTATTTGGTGTCTTGTTTGTTCGACGGATATAATTAAGAAATCGATTTCTAGGCATTAATTAAGGCACGAAACGAATAATTTAGTTAAATTGAAGTTCTGAGTTTTATGGAATGCTGTTTGTAATCATTTTCTTCCAATCGCCAATCTGTGGCATGGAAAGTAAACAATTCAATTGAGTTAGAGTTTTTTCTGGAATTTGCAATAATACATTGATCTCGGTAACTTAATCAGCTTTATTAATTTTTTCATTCTTATGATTTGATTGATTTTCCTCTTTTAATTATCTAATGATTAATCCAAACTAATGTTTTTATCATATCTAGAAGCGAAAACCTCTTTAATAAGAATACACTTCACTTTTAAGACAAATTTACATAGTTTAAACCTTATTTTAAAATAAATGAAATAAAAAAAATCGATGTGGTCTCAAACCCAGTTGATCTAAAAAATGGGGCGTGGGGTTTTTCTTTCATCAGATCTATAAGACTTAGGTAGCCTCTTGATCCGTTCAGAAAGAATTACCTTATTATTTCAAACTATATTACAAAAATTTTCCCTATAAATATCGTCTATTGTAGAGCTTCAGATTTTGAGTTATCCAAGGAATAAAATAAACACCAAAAGGAAAATTTGATACCCAATGGAACTTTCAATGGATGTTGTTTAACGAATACGAATTTCATGATAAGCATTTTGACGAGATATCTTATACGTTTTTATATTTCAAAAAAAAGAAGATATGGCTAGTTTTATAAAAAAAAATCCCTCATCCATTGTTAGCAAATTCTTGTAGATCAAAGAGAACAATTTGATTAACCTAACTTTCCATACAATAATAGTGGATTTGCTTCACAATATGTACTGTAAATAACAAAATAATTTTCTTAAGTATTCACATTCTCCACATAGAGTTATTAAATACTTCTCTATGTGGACACTCTATGTAGAGAAATATAGATTTGTTTCGTTAGTAACGAGAGAAAAATTAAAAGGAAAATATGTTGAGGGTCATGGTGTCCTGGTAGAAGAGTTTCGGCTTCAAGACCCAATTCCACCGCAGTTTGACGTATTGCTTTAAGGCGTTATGCCATGGTTCACATTTTTCCATTTTTCAGAAATTGATGCATGTTAAATCAGTCGGGAAGCGTCTTCATAATGGTAAGGCGTTCAAGTTTGGTTAAAGGAGTGCCAGCTCAAGCGTCGTCCTCGTCATCTAAGTTTCAAATCCAGCTGTTCTTCGCTTCAATTTCGTAAATTGTAAAAAAAAATGGATCGGTTTTGTTCATTCATTTTATCCTTGCATTTTTTTTATTTTGAATATTTATATAAATGTAAGTTGTTCTTATATTACCATACATAGAACAACACACGTCTCATTCCCCTAATGTTAATCGCATAATAGTTTAAGTTTAATGTTTGTTTTGTATTCCAAAAGAATGTGTGAGCATGTGGACACCAAGAACTATGTTCCTAACTGAATCCTTATTTGTTTTCTTGTAATTTTTGTATAACTATGGTACAAAATTCGCTCTAATTATTGGAGGCATTCACATTTCTTGTGTGTGTACGAGAATGTGCGTTAAATAAAAAGGGTTCAAAAATAAACATTATTAAATGGCACCGAGCATCAAATTCGTCAATTTATTTATCAATATTTCATCGGAAACTATTTTTTTTAAGTTCATATTCTAATTCTAAATACTGAGTAATATTACAAAAGTGCTACAGCTAAAAGTATAAAATAAACTCTATAAAAAGTAGCGTGATGTCTTCGTGAAAGAAGTCAATAGACCGCATTTTAACAATAATTCAACAACATTGATATTTCTTTTTATTTACCATTCTCTGTGACTAACTTCGAACAACAAATTCTTCAAATCAGGTACTTGAATACTCTGTTACTCCATTAATGCTCCAGTACATTAGGAGAATCTCTTTTTTTAGGTTATCTGTCAAATAAATATGCTCATTTGGAACCCTGTTCAATCGAAACTGTCTTTTCTACTATCGCCGTTTCTAAAGTAAATCTCGAATAAGGTGCGAAACTTTCTTCCAAAGAAGAAAGATGAGTTTACTGAACTGATGCACACAAGACTCTTCAGTAAACTCATTTGGCACTATAGACGTACTACAGTACGTTCGTCCATTTACGCCTTCTTTAGCAGCACTGGAACTTATTGAGCGTTGAGCAATCTCCAAAATCTAAACTTTCTTTCGGTAATTTCCAATGGTTGGTCTCTTCTGGAAGATCTGCTTTTTTTCCCTTCGTTCTTCTCTTCAGCAAATTCTGCAGGGGTTCTATATAAATTACATAATTAAACAACAAGGAAGGTTATTCGTCCTTCTATATATGGTTACGTGATATTCTGAAGTAAAATAGTGGGAAATAGTGGTGTAGTAACAAATAGTGAAATAGTAACAAATAGTGGCAACATTTTAAAAAATTGTAAAGACTCACTTTACAATGTAGCGAAAAGAAAAACGTTTTGTTTGAAAGAAAATGAATATTAATCCAATTGGAATGTAAGCAGTGTCAAATCAGTTGATTTCAAAATAAAATAGTGCAAATTTACCTTTTTTCAAAATAATACGATAAACTTCAGTTTCACCTAGAAGTAAGATATCTACATATTAATGTTATCGAAAAGAACATGAAACAACGAATCTAATGACATGGGTCTGTTGGTTAATTCCATCTAAAGTCATCAAGTTTTAATTCTGATTAAAATTATATACTTCAGTAGGAATCAATCAATTTCAGATTTCAGCTTATTATGAGCCGGGGTGAAGTACACGTGCATGTAATTTTTAATCACTTTGTAACATTTGACTTTTATTGGCACTTCAGATAAACTTACTAAATATTACTATATTTACTTAAATTTTGCGCCTATGAGCTATGCCGTTGCATAGCCTTCTGGAATTTTTAATAATGTATTTTAAATTATCCAGTGTTTCATAACTGATTTCCATGGACTAAATGCACAGATGGGTGCTCTAACCTTTATTAAATCAATCAATTTTGAATTATATGAAAATTACATGAAATAATTTATCATAGAAATGCTTCATCAGGATGTTTACTCTGGAAATAAAACTTCAGCTTGTTATAAGAGGCAGTCAAATTATTTTTAAGTCTAAATACCAGGTGCCATCTTTGATATGATTATTATGAAAAAGATATTGTAACTTACATATGTCTTTAAACATGTCTTAAGCATAAGTTTTTGCAAGTTTCTAATACGGAAAGGTTCTGATACTGATACTTTGATGTATTTAAAAGCAATGAGACGTGTTTCTTAAATTTTCTTTCATCATTTCTTGATTGCAGATAATTACAGCATCTGTTCTTAAGTGATGACATTGTATCAATCATACAAGGTGTCCGAGAAAGATCTTTATTATTCAAAACATTAACAACAAAGTTATTGCAAGGTTTTTGGTGATTTTGTTTCCATCAACCGCAATATACCCTGAGCTTTCTCCTGCCATTTTCTTTTCTTATTACAGAAGCCAAGTAATTAGCGCCATCTACCTCAGACTATTGATACTGGAAAAAAAACTATTTGATTTCTTCATCCTTTAGCCGCAAACTGCGTTTCATTTCACTTTTTCGTATTTTCTTATTAATTTTTAAAATAATAAAGATCTCTCTCGGACACGCTGTATTTCAACATCAAGATATCTACCTCAAGAGATCTCAGTATCCAGTATTAATGTTTAAAACCCGTATTCATTACTTCCTTGCGTTTCTTTACAGCGGTACTCTTTGAAGGAAAATTAATCACGAAGCGTCTTTTCTTTCTTGGATTCTTTAATTAAAAGACTTTCGTCAATTTGATTCATCTGATTTTATCCGATTTGTCTCAGAGAGTATAAGACACTAACATGTGCAAAAACTGATATCAGAGAAAGTGGAGGCCGCGGTCGCCTAGTGGTAAGGTCTCGACCCCGGGACCGGAGGGCCGCAGGTTGGAAACCCGATTCTACCGAAGATCCGCCATGTATGGGGCCCGCTGCACCCTAAATCATACGCAATGGCCAAACGTCCTCCCGTTGGTGTGGCGCGGAAGTTTGGAGAGGGGGTGGCAGCTCAGGTGTCGCCCTTGTCATCTGACCTCGGTTCAAAATTACGAGATCCGTCCCTAAATAGCCCTCGTGTTGCTTCGAAACGGGACGTTAATATAACCTAACCTAACCAGAGAAAGCGAAAAATGTTTTTTTACTGGAGTGTGATGATATCTGAGTCTTCTCGAAGCAAATCTAAAGGCAAGCAGTAATAAACTATACTGTGACGCAGAAATATACAAAAGGAAAGTTTTAAAGTCACATGTTGTAACTTAATGTGCAATAAAAATTGTTGGCCTGCATATCGTTTTCTTTTACTATGATTTCTAAAATGAAATATCAAAAATCAAAGATGCGGATTTGTATCGTCTTTTCTACTGGAAATTTACTTATATTTAGTAGCGGATAGTTGCCTTATTTAACATGAATAACAGCTTTTTTGAGTTCTTCATTTGAAAGTTTTTTGTCTTCTGAATTCGCCTTATATGAACAAATAAAGTAAGCTATCTTTCTGAAGCATCAGTTATGTACTAAGTAAGAATAAATCGACGCATTCGAGCTATGCATTCTTTTTTTCACACACTTTTATTTAACTTAGCTTGTTTCATCTTTACAAAGATGGAATTTTCTAATTGATTTCTCATTCACTTCCTGGTGTGCCAGACTTGAAATTTCCAACGTTTGAATGTTGTCGATGACAATACGCTATTTTAATATTTTAGGTACTTAATTATCATTTAATCGATTGATTTTATGAAACCTTGACGTGGCACTACCTGGTAGTAAACTCAAGAAAAAAATTAATTTCGTGAGTCCATTATATTTATGATGATGAACCATAGATTAAAGACTAAAAAGCAGAAAATATTTAAAATGAGAAATGCTACATTTTAGTCCTCTAAAGAAGGCATGTTTTAAAAAACAGTTTTTATTAAATTTATTTTTTTAATTTGTGTAAGACTGATTTTGAGCTTCAATTTTCGTAACTTTTTAAAACCAGTATTCAAAAGCAAATTCGGACTTTATATTTCGTCGCAACTAAGCATTCACAACTTATCACAGAGAAATGAAAAATAGCTTCTTTCGCTTTATATACGTTTATGTAGACATTTCTACAAATAATACATCAAATTTCATGTAAATAATTAGGACGTTCCTGGTTATCAGATGTTACAAAAGTAACTTTTGGTCAACTCGCTTCAGATAATATTAAAAGATCATTTGCTATACCAATTTATTACCGTTGTTACTATAATCAGACTTGTAAGACCATTTGATTTCATCATAACCATCTTATTATGTTATCAATGCTTTCTCTCAATTAGTATGAAGGGCTGGTAATATTACGAGCTTTATTACAACAAAGCTTTACGTTTTGTCACATTGACATTACTAACACTTGAACAATCCTTTCGCAATAATTTTCGTAGTATTGTATTTGCACACAACGCAGTAACATGCATACGTGGTTGTTATAACAAACGGTGAAAGTCATTTGGATAGTAAAATTTGCATACAAGTACTTGATTAATTGCTTGATTTGTAATCTCATCAGGATGAAATGTAACAGCATTGAATGCTTCTGTCGGTCATGGCAAAGCATTCAGTGCTGTTCAAAGAGTTGGCACTTCATGCAAATAGCATTGGATGCGTTAATAAGATTGATTCAACGCCGCATTCGAAAACGTCGCAGCGAGTCGAAATGATGTTTTCAAGCATGTTGTGTGCGAAACCTGAAGTTGTGTTTTCGTTTATTTTTCCCATTGATATAAAAGATATGGAATGCTTCTAGTTAGGTTGGATGCACGCTTCAATGGTTCTAATAAAATTCATTTCAAATAGAATTCTGAGAAAGCAAACAAGCATGCTGTTGAAAATTTTGCTTTTGCTGCTCGGGGTTGTATTGCCCGATAATGCATTTTTTAAAATGTGTTGGCACTGCGCATAAAATATACTTGCAAAAGAAATAATCATACTTATTCGTGCTCACGTGATGCCTATAAAACGTTACACCATTTTAATTTTGGAATCCATCGCGACTTGAAGTAATACTAAAAATCAGAAAATTTTTAAAAACACGCTTTTACCAATGTACTAAAATGTAGAATTTTTTATTTTCATTATTTTCTACTCTTTAATCTTTAATTTATTATTCATGATCAAAAATATTATGGAATCTGGAATTTCATTTTTTTCTTAAATTCAGTGACAGGTGGCGCCACTAGTAGGGAATCAAAACTTGATTAAATTAACCGATTAACTGATTCTTAAGTTCTGCAAATATTAAAATAGTATACTTTCATCAAGAACACACAAGTGATCAAAATTTCATAACTCTAGCACATCACGAAGTGAGCAAAAAATCAAATGCAATATTCCATCGTAATAGACATGAAATAAATCAAGTTAAATAAAAGTGTGTGAAAAGAGTTTGATTTCACAGAACAGAGTACCATAATGAGCAGTTAGATGTTAAATGGCATGCGTAGTAAAATATTCATGGGGCTGTGATGGATTTATTGTAGCTTTTTCAGGCAAAGAGATTTGCAAATATATTGCAAGAAAACTAAAAAAATGTCTTGATGTATTAAAATGCATCCGTCATCACTAATCTGGAAGAATGCATGCATTATATTGAGCATACATCAGGTGAAATCGTTTGCGTTCTTTGATAATCCTAGCTTGGTATTTTTTGTGAAGCAGCTTTTTAAAGATTGGGTCGTGACTCTAAAAGAGAAAGCATAAAACAACATCGGGGTTTGAGAAAACTTCTACAACACCATTTTTTCAGGTTCTTCAACCCTTTCAAGGGCCTTTTTTCTTGAAATGTTATAATAAAACAACTTTGCTATTGAGATTCATTTAAAAAAAAGAATTCCTTTAGTTTATTGGGCGACATTCATTTGTTGTTAATTAATTTTATTAATTAATAATTAATTTCCAAGTCCAGACACTGCGTTATGGTTTGAAATAAGAAAATAGGTTTTTGTTTCATCGAAAAATTTGTCGAGAACTTAAGCCAGCCTTTTTTTCGGCGTTGGATGTTGGAACATTACTATCTCAAAATAATAATGATAGTAATAATTAATTTAATTGCTGAAACCACATTATGTGATCAAAATGTTTTATTAATATTTTCTGTGGTTTCTGAAGTTATTAGGATATAGCAGCTGTTATCAGAGGTGGTAAAATAACTTACCTTGCATATTTAAAAAATGATTAATTTCGTGGGAAGTATATTTCCCACGGCTTTAGAAATGCAAGTATAATAGTTTAAAAAGTCATACTAAATTTAATTAATTTAATAATATATTAAATAATGTATGAATATATTAAAATAGAATATATTAAAATAGTGTGTTGTCATCAGGAACACACAAGTATACAAAATTTTAAAACTCTAACAAAACTCCATTACAAAATTACGTCTTTGCAAGCATTAAACATGTCAATTTAAATAAAAGTATGCAAAAATGGGAGTTTAATTCGAATGCGATATTGATTGCAATTTGCCCTATTCATCATTTTGAAAGAAGCTCTCAATAAAATCCACCCTTGTTGAGAGAATTAAAACAATTAAAAAAATCAAAGCTGATTGATTTCAACTTATCGCATGCATTTAATATCCTTCTTTTCATAATGTATCCAACTTTAATACAATTCTGTTGAAATTTCAATTATTTTCCCTTTTAAGATGATAAAATAAAAAATAACTCGGCAGTCGTTTATTTAATATGATTTCTTTTTCTTTATTGCATAGCTATTGTGATTTTGAAGTTGTCTTGTTATAAATCAATATAATTGATCATCACATTTTCTATCGAACATAAACTATTGAATAAGAAAATAATGCAATGCATAAGATGTTTTTTGCGCAGAATTTAGAAATAATCTGGTTCGTTGACAATTTTTCTTTTTAAAAGCTCCTGACTAAAGAAATAAGGAATGAAAATGATCACTTTTAAGAAGGCATTGTGTGTCACTCTTTTCCGGGTTTGCAACTGCATTTAGTAAGATATTACAAAATTTATAATACGTCGTTTTGTAACAAATTAGGAGACGCAGACCTAAGCTGTAATCCATCAGGATATATTAGGTTAAAAATTCTTATTCCTCTAGGACAATTCCTTTACATATTCCAAGCTAAATATTTCACCTCTTACTGAATGAGCACTGAATTCTTAAGAACATTCTGAAATAAATTATTCTTTACCTCTGGTGCTTTTTATCTAATAATATAACGATACTTTTAAAGTATAGTAATATAATGTTTAAATTTGCTAAAGCGCCGCGGTAGCTTAATGGTAAGGTGTTAGCTTTGGGACGGGAGGGCTGCAAGTTCGAGACCCAACTCCACTGAAGGCCCATAGTGTATATGAGCCTGATGCACACAAAATCTGACGTTGAGGATCAAACGTCCCCAACCCTGCTGGTGCGGCGCGGAAGCTTGGAAAGGGGCGCCATCCCCCCAGCTGACCGCAGTTAAAAGTTACGGGGTCCACCTCATAATATCCCTCGTGTTCTTTCAAAACGCGCCATTAATATAACCAAATCATACTTGTTAAAAATTACGTCATGACCAACTAATGTTGACATGTTGAATGAAATAACTTATCATCTACAAATTTCCTCGAGAAAATTTAAAATAAATTTTGCACTGAATGAGTGGGAACTTAAAATGTTCAGTGACTGGGCACGCTTACAATTTTCCTAATTGACCGAACTATTCCACCGTTAATCACCAATCAGCAACGTAATCGGGTTGTTGAATAAAGCAGCTCAACTGCAAAGCAAGACGTTAAAAGGCCTGAGAATCTTTTGTGGCTTTTAGAGATATTTCTAAGATAATTTCGAAATGCTTCACGCAGTTTTCACTGGAATGCTAAGACAGTAGATGGCGCATTAAAGTCAGTCTGGACGAGTTCGAATCGGCTCGAAAGATGGCGCTTGTAATCTTTCTGGTAGCCCTTAACCAGCATCATTTAGAAATTCATAGACTAAATGCTCGTCTCCACAAAATAGCTACGTTACGGCTCATTAGATTAAGTTGATATTAACTTTTTGTATTGTTCGAAACTCTTATGAAAGCTTCTCTAAGAAGACATGGCCTTTTGTTCTTTGTATGGTAGAAAAGTGGTCTCACCATGAAGCTTTCTTCACAAATGAATAGCCACTTCCATCACTTTAAGCACAATAAAGTCTTGCATAATATAAATTTGTTATACGTTGTTTAAACTCCTACTAAAGGAAATCGTGTTGTACGAGAATTATCCTCATATAACTCAGCAGATTTTTTTGATTATTTTTTTCAACCCGCAATTATTTTTCGAGAGGTGAAAATTTTCACGGCTCCATTTCCATCTGGAAAAAAATTAAGACTCAAAATTTAGAAACATAAATATGAATTATTTTGGGAAGGGCCTCATAATTTTGAGCCGTAACCAGATGGCGAAGACAACGCTTGAGGTGGCATCCCGTCTGCAAACTCTCCCTCCACACCAATGTGAGGAGGTTTGATACTCGATCAATTTGACGTGCACAAGGGAAGTGTATGCTACGAACTTTACTTTTTTTTCTTGAACACGCAACTCTCATAGTCAAGACTCTACAACGAGGCCGCCGTGAGCCTATATCAATAAGAAAAATGAAGAATTATTCTTTAGATTACAGGTGGATGAGATATAAAAATTTTATCTTAAAACGGATATTATGTTGGAGAAACAATTAAGTGCGTTGCACCTTTTCAAATGATTCGAATATAATATTTGTTTTCCCTATCGGCCACTTGCACATAGCTTCAGTACATTCGCTATTTTATTAGTAGTATTCTGAAGACATTAGACATTCTTCTCAGTTTTAGTTCCTTTCACGATTTCTGTTTTAAACACTTAACGTATGTCTTACTTTGTAATGCAAGCTTTCAGTCAATTTATATTTTACTCGTGATAATTTGAGGCAAGTCTTTTCTTTTCTATCTTTTTCCTTGTGTTTTTCTGTTATGTATGCTTGAGTACTTAACACCACAGCATACCCCCGAACTCGGAGCAAGGAAGGCTCCCTGTCGGTTGGTTGGGTATGCGTGAAACTTTATTGAAAAAGACAGAGCAAAAAAAAATTACATTTTATATATAAGGATACAAAAAAGACACTTAGAACAAAAGATTATAATAATTAGTAGTATAACTGTTAGTTCTTTCAAGTCTTTGTGCTACTGACTTTGAGAGAGTGGTGCCTTATGTACGGGAGAAGAGAGAAGATGAGTACCTAGGGTTAACTGAGTCTGCGTCTAGTTGTTGTCACCATTTTTTTGGGGGGAAAAAGAGTGTTTCGTTTTCAGCGATGAAGTGGGTGAGTTTTCTGATTTTCACCCTAGAATTGTTGTTGTTCATTACTCTTTTCCACCAAAGTGGTTCTAGGTCAGCTGACGGTTTTGTTAGGTGGTATGAGGTTGTAAACAGGCATCTTGTAGCATAGTGTAAGGTGTTCCCAGGTTTCCGGAGCCATAGGAATCGCTGTTTCTGATTTTAAATCGTTTAAGGTATGTCGGAAATGAGTCGTGAAAAGTGTCTAACATTATTTCGGACTTTTTCCATGGAGTAGGAGTTGTCTTGACTTTAGACAAAACGTTGTAAACACTCTTGCCTGTTTCTCCATTGTCCCATTCTTTTTGCCAGCGGATAATGGACTCTTTTTGAAGCAGACTCTTGATATGATTTCTTGGCGCTGGGATGTATGTGGGGATTCCCACCTGTGTTGCCTTCTATTACGTCCACCGCTTCATCACCACTGTATCCGACGTGAGCCCTAACCTATCCAAGTTTAATGTTTGTAGATTTCAGTAAGATTATGCTTGAGTACTGCAACATATTTTATGAAATATATGTATTTTTATTAATTTTTATAACGTTCATTCAGTAAATGTTTCTGTTAATATGTCAAAAAGACTTAATTTCAAATACTTTTCTGAGTTTTTATCAAAGTTATTTGTTTTCTTGAAGTTCTACCCAAATACTTTGCACAGTTCACGCAATTTCATGCAGACCCCATAAAGCTGCGGTGGCCTAGTGGTAAAGTGTCGGCCTCGGAGCCGGAGGGTTCCAGGTTCGAAACTAGATCTACTGAAGATCCGCCGTGTATTGGGCCCCTTGCCCGTTAAATAACCCATAGGGGGCCAAACGTCCTCCCGCTGGTGTGCCCACAACTCACGTCCATCGACTCACCCATAGGGCTTAGAGTACACAAGGATGGACGGAGAAGAGGGCTGGTATGGTGCTGAAGTTTGGAGAGGGAAATGCCATCTCAGGTGTCGTCCTCGTCATATGACCTAAGCCACCTTGAACCCCCGATACCTATGACTACTAGAGTCACCTCATCTGTTCTAAATGGGCAAAGATGGGTAAAGCAGGAACACCAGAGCCGACGACTCCCACAACCAAATGCCCGAACCAGTTTTATTGAAAAACAAAATTTACAAAATTATTCACAATTTCTAGAAATGTACAGAATTAAAAATGAGAAATATCAATAAAAAATGAAGAATAATAAACTTAAAAACTATCAAAACAAAAACATATAACATAAAAGCAATTCTATATGTTCAAGATGTTTTACTGTATTAGTCTTATTCTAAACACACTAAAACAATTAGTTTTGGGGTCTGGAACATTAAGTTGATGACACTATGAATCTGGTTTAAACAGGAATTCATATTCATGAATATTTTCGATTATTAATTTAATCTTTTTCCGTGAAAGTTGGTTATTGGCTACATTCTTCGTCATCTGACCGCGGTTCAAAATTACGAGGTCCGTCCCAAAATAGCCCTCGTGTTGCTTCAAAACGGGACGTTAATATAACGAAACTAAACTAAAAATAAAGACCCTTCGAATCATGACTTATTTTCAACTTATTTCCGTTCTTAAGTTTGCATTGCTTTAACTGCTTCAACGTATATACAATAATTTCACAGCTTTAAATACAATGGACGAGTTTTCTGCTTTGTTTATTTGCGATAAAGTAGGACTTCCGCCTTATCCATTAACTTCCGGTGATAATGTTAAGTCAATGGGAATCTTCAAAATTTCAACACTCTGTTTGAAGATATTAATTAATGTTTATAGTGGAGTTTTCTAATGTTATGACTTAAGGATACTTGGAAAATATTAAATTTCATGTTCCTATTGTTCTATCTATCAAAGTTTACTTAATTTAAAAGCCTAATTTTGTGGAAAGGATGCCATAATTATTTTTTATCTCTCTTTGTGGCGCTTTGTGTACTCAAGAAAGAACTGATGCGAACTTGGCGCTTGATATGGAATCAAATTGGATTTGGCGATCGCTTAAATTAGAGGGTTACTGCAAAACGGAAGTGAACCCTCACCACGAAAGTTCTGTGGAAGCAAAATATACAAATCAGAAAACTGGTCCGTACATTTTTATGAAAATTCAGGAAAATGTATTGATTTTTGAACACATAGCAAAAATTGATTAATTAACTTTGCGCTGTTGCATCTAGTTTTACATATCCAGTGTTACTTCAGCTCGAGCGAAATGCCGCAAGAGATCTCCGCGATCGTAAAATAAATTGTTAATTAATATGCTGCTTTCCTTAAAAATTTTGAATTCTTCGACCTTGTTCTTCAGAATTTACTTTTGTGACTTAGACTTCTGCTGAATACCTTTACGCATCGCAACAAAATTAATTCAACAGTACAACCACTATTCAGTAAAGTAACAGTCTGAATCTTGTACAGCTGACGCATATTGGTACCACTTACTTTTGACCCTATTTGAAATTAACTGGAATAGTTTAATAATGAATTAATTAATTTAGCACTTTTTGCCTTGACGTAAGACGGCTTTTAACCCCTTCAGACCTGGTGTCGGGTATACCGGACATCAACTTTGAACTGCTCCTATTAATTCAATAATGAACGAAACTACATGCTGCTTTTTTATTTGATTCTCGATTTTCTTATGAATATGATAGTTGCAAGAATTTTTCTTTTCGGGCATGGAATCATTTTATTTTTTTAGTTTTTTGAAAAAAAATTGAGAAAATCATTGTTCTTCCTATAATGGAGCTCGGTGGTGAATTTCGTTTTCCAAGTAATTTCTTGTTTTTAATCCTTTTTTCACCATTTAAAAGGCTTCTACAATATTTTATTACCCTTTGGCAACCATTTTAAAGTGAAATTTTTGTGATTTTGTGCCTTTTTTTAGTTGAAATATCCGGTATTGTCCGGATGCCGGACATGGGGTAACTTCTTTAGTTTTTCATCTACAGGCTTGAAATTTCACTTATGCTTTAATCTTTGCAGTAGTACACAATACGTCAAAGGAAAAAATTCTAACTCAATTATTTCTTAATTCCGACTGAAGGGTTTTTGAAATTTTAATTTAGCATTTGACTTTTTCTAATTAGGTGTATTTAACATCTTATCTACATATTTAACCTCCTCCCATCGGGGGGGGGGGGGTGCACCTCGAGTTCACGGATGTGAGGCTGCCGTATAAGTAAGCTTACGAAAGGAGGAACAGAATTTACAAAAGGAGAACTGCGCTCCCTAAAGGAGGATGGTTGGTCACCTTATAATTGCACTAAAGCTGGTGTCACACCGACGTGACAGCCGGTAGTAAAAGTCACAAGAGCCGGCATGCATTTGTGACAGTCGGGAGAGAATGTACCAAGCAGCTGGAACGCCCGCGTGACAGTTGTCCTCAAAGGGTTAAGGAGTAAGCATTACTGAAAGGCTTCAAAAGAGTTATGTTATACTGCAAAACAGACGATTTTACAATGTTGGGAACAGTCGTAACTCAAAATTCGTATTTTTCGAGTTGTGTCAGTACTTCAGCCCATGAACGATTTATCGAATCAAAAAGTTAAGAACCTCAAAACGAATCTCAAATTTAATATGTTTTTAATAAAAAAAGCTTTTATTTCTCTTTGTAAATATTAGCTTTTAATTGAAGTTCTTCTATATAGAAAATAATGAAATTATTGGTCTCAATTTTAACAAAGATTTTTTAATAATAGTAAGAACTTGTCACACAGAATCATTTTTACGAAAAGGAAAGAGGATGATTGATTTAGGCCATTAATAGTTAATGAATGACATATTTCTCATTCCACGGTTTCAACCTACTTTTGATGAAGCTTTTGAGAAAAATGCAACTAAACAAAAAGCCACACCCTAGATGACCTCCCAGGGGAACTTACAATTTTTACTCCCACTTTACTGAGTTGTAGATGTTGCGATGAATCAATCTGTTTTGGGAGAATTGAACAGCGGATTTAGTCTCGGAAGTAAATTTTTAAAGACATACAGTTCATTTAAGAGTTTAAACTGCACAAGTAATTCATTTAATGAACATGACGAACCCTTATGGTATTGTGACGAGAATTGGAAAATCCACAATAATGCTTTTAAATATCAATGAGTTAAATTACTACTCTGATTGTATTTTAATAAAAGCAAAACTTTTTAAATAATAGAAAAGTTTTTACATAACTGGAGTTTTTGTAAATGGACTTTTCTCTGTAGTGTGCCTTTCTTTAAATAAATAAATGCATTTCTTGTTTGATTCCAAATTATTTATACCGCCACTGAATTCCTAAAAATGTTTAAGATAGTTAGTTGAAATAAGTATTAACAACACATTTAACCTTACATGGAACGCTCGAACATTACATTGTTTATATTTGTATCATTTTTATAATTTGGATGCATTAGGTCAGAGAAATGGACATTACCATTTCGATCACCAAATCCATTTATTACTTGCAGTGGCGAATCCAGGGGGGCTATAGGGCTGCAACCCTCACAGAGATAAGCCATAATTCTTGATTTTATTTAAAATCACTACAACTGTTTGTTCTTAATTTTCCTTTTTAAAAAAATAATAAAAACGTGACAACATTGCTTTCTGGATTCACAAGCTCGAAAGTTTTCCTACTTTTCTAGTCATTCCACTTGTAACGTTGACGCGGTAGAATACATTTTATGGCTAGTTATTTCATTGTATTTTTTATTAAATTATCGAAAGCATTGTATTGTTCTTTATGATTCTTATTGTCAGGTGAATAATGTCTGTTAAGTTAAAGTGTTTTGGTTTACATAAGCCATGAGGTTTGACATTCGTCACAATGATACAAAATTTTTATGACCTCAGTCCACCCCCCAGTTCCCAAATCCTGGGTTCGCCACTGATTACTTAACATAAACGTAACTATCCCTTCACTCAATTTCTAAAAATATCAAAGCCAGTTCACTGTAAAATCTTAACGACGCATTTAAACGTGACTAAAATGCCCTAAACTGAATAGATGTAAGAGAAGGGGACTTCAATTTTTGGTCCTCCCACAGGAGGTACTGTTGACGTCATTAGATATTCTTCTTCTTATCATGAACTTGAACTTGAATTAGAGGAGTTATGGGATTTGAAGCAACAAAGGGTGTAATCCCCTCTTCATATCTTGTTCAGAAGAGCGAAATTTCCTTGAATAGTGCTTGATTGTGTACGTATTCCACGACGCCGTTGATATATTAATTCGCTGCATTTTCTTTTTCCAACTTAGTTTGATTTATTTGAATTAATACTTTGGCGACGGGAACCGTGTAAACTCTTTCTTTTCGAATGTCCCAAAAATTTGACTTCCATGCCAGTTTTGATAAGTTGGACATGTTAATAGATGTCTGCAGAATACATTTTTTATTCTTGCATGGTATATAAATCGTCCAGAGCGAGCACAGTTACTGTTTATCTTTCTTGGAGCTTTCATCTGATTCATATATCGTATACAATGTGCTGCTGTTCCATTCTAAAGCTAAACTAGGTATACTTTTGAACGGCCTTGTATATATGAATTGGGTCAAATGGCGTAGTTATGGCCTGCACCTGAATCCCCTTTCCAAACTTCTACACCATAGCAGAGGCAAAAACGATTTAAGATGTATCAGGCTGTCATGCACGGTGCAATCGGACCTCGAACCTATGACCCTCTAGTCCCGAAGCGGAGATTTTGCCAAATAGCAAACAAGGTCTCCTTTCTACATCCAAATTTTATTATTCTTATGCAATAAAAGAATAATTCTTATTTAAGTTTTAAGTCAGTTAACTCAAATGAATTTTTTCGCAAACGGTTTGTTTTTGAGATAATTCGTATGAACTGCAACAGTTCGCACGCTTATTTCTGTTGGCAGAAAAATTATTAGGAAACCGAGCTATAGCTCATTAAAAAATATTGACAGAATATTATCTCCGGATTCTATTCTTAATATTTTACCTTAAATAGCAAACTTTATCAAAAAGAAGCTAGAAGATTTATTTAAGACGTTCTTTGCAAAATTGAATAGAAATGCATGTAAAAAATACTATTCGAGAGAACGCATCGCCATCTTACTTGGAATCCTCGAAGATCACGTTGATCCGATTTGTATCGCTTTTATATCTTAAATGTAATAGATGAAAGAAAAGGGGCTTCAATTTTTGGCCGCCCCATCGGAGGCACTGATGACGTCATTAGGTGCTCTCCGTCTCATCTTAAGATGAGAGAAATCGCGGACACTTACACGGGCAACGCTCGATTGCTTCACTTTACTCATATTACCATCATCCGCAGCTAAGGAACCTTCAGGGAAATCCATTCCGTTTGCTTTGAGAGCTCTGATTTCGCTGATCTGGTAAAACGGCTATTATTTTCTTAAGACGAAGCTCTGAGATTTGCTATTCGGCGGACGTTTCCATCCGATCCGGTTTCGATGATCCTAATAGCCAGCCACCAAGATTTCCCACCTACGATATTTAAGTCAATTATCTGTAAGGAAAAAAGTTTTCCGCTAAGCTGCTTATTGACTCAGTAAATTTCATTGGAAAAATAAAGCAAAAAACGAATTGGAATCTAAGTGCGATACCGATATCCTCCGGTTTAAGTTTTCAGTACAAGTTTGAAAGTAAAGACATTAAATGGGGTAACGTTTTTCTCAATTGGAAATTGAAAGACGATGGAATGTGGCGTGAGGCATTTCAACCAATGGCGTGTAATCGCTAGTTCTGGTCATCAATTTAATAAATGCAATTGGACTATGTTTGATAGTTTCATGATACTTTCAGAATTAGATGGTATAAGATTTATTTTATTTTTAAAAATTAAAATACAATATTCTTAAATGTATCAAAAACAAATTAAAAACTAATCTCAGTCAATTTAGTTCATTGTTGCCATCTAAATTCACTAAGTCTTCAGTATGTAAAATTTTAACTTGAGCTATCATTTGAAATGGAATAAGCATTTTGTTTATTTCAGTGTGCTTCGTTGTTCTGTTTAACCTTCTAGCGGGCGCGCTTACGCAAATTTTACGACATATCGTGCATCGTATTACATATATACATCGTGTTATTTTACAAAAGTAAATACAACTTATATCTATGTTATCTGTATTTATTAGCCTAATAGTAAACAAACATTTGATAAATAAAATTCATTTAAATATATAAAATAACGATATAAATATGCAATCGATGCACAATTCAAGTATCTCTTGCAAACGCGCTCCCGCTGGAAGGTTAACAAGGAGAGGGCACGAATTGGGAAATTCAATTCGGGATTAAACTTGGCATATTAGTAGCATACCATTAGGGTGTTCACCCATCAATCTAAAAAAGCGCAATGGCCAGCCAATTCGGAGGAAATGGCCCTCAAACTTTGGACACAACTTATATACCAGTAACTCTACTCGAGAAATCAGTGCTCAGATAGCTCAGATGTCAGCGCGCTCGCTTATCAATCGGAAGGTCCGCAGTTCGGTCCTGGCTGAGGTTTCTTTAATTTTATTTTTTTCAAAATTATTCCAAATTAAATTAAAAATTAGAAAAATATTTTAAATCAAAACCTTAAATATTTTTATGCAGAAAATAACTTTATTTATATGATACTTGAATTACAGATAAAATAATAATAAAAATAATATATAAACTGCAAAATAATTATAAATACATCTTTAATGGTGATAAATATTAACTATACTTAAAATTCTCATTCTAAATTCATTGAAAGTTTTAAATTATTGGGTTTTTATATTCACAAATTCTTCGTTCTTATTTTATCTTGGAAACAGTAGAAAGCAGATGTTAATATATTGAATACATATGCAGATGATCCAATATTTTAATGCTGGAATAAAAATAGCAGAGAGCAGCTGTTAATCTATTAAATGCGTAGGCAGATGGTCCGAAATTTCAATAATTGAAAAGGGACCAATGGATAAATGGCTTTACTCATTATCGTATGAAATTCTTCGACAGTGCTTTTACTTCTATTCCTTTAGAAGTCCTGAACGAACGAGGTTATTCACCTTGGATTTTGAAGTGTTTAGCATTGTTTTTTGATTAAATTAGCACAATACAGAGAGTTAAAATATTCTAAAGTGAAAATGTCTATGAATTATAATACTGCTAGTGTGTCGGAGGTTGAAGATGGAACCACACAAGAATCACTATACAGTGAAGTGTCAAAGTTGAGATTAAAAGATGCTGTTATTTATTATCAAGGTTACTGGCTCAAAATAATTTAATTTCATCAGAATCTTCAGCTTCAATTTCTCATGAAGCAATGTTGATGGGTGAAGAAATTTTCCAAAATACTTTGGACATCCTGGCTGAAAAAATTATTGTGAGTGATGAAGAACTTATTCATGAAAATGAAAGGTGTCAAGAAAGTTATTTTCTGCACAAAAATAATTAAAGTTTTAATTTAAAATATTTTTTAAATTTTTAATTTAATTTGGAATAATATTGAAAAAAAACGCAGCCAGGACCGAACTGCGGACATAGCGAATGATAATTGAGTACGCTGACATCTAAGCTATCAAAGCACTGATTGCTTGTGGAGAGTTACTGTTATATAAGTTGTGCCCAAAGTTTGAGGGCCATTTCCTCCGAATTGACTGGGCATTGCACTTTTTTAGATTAATGGGTGAACGCCCTAATGGTATGCTACTAATATGCCAAGTTTCATCACGAATTGAATTTCCCAAGTCGTGCCCTCTTCTTGTAAGTTAGTATTAAATGCTAATGCAGTTAAAACCCGCTTTTGTTGTATGTAGAAAATCTGATAAGAAATATATAGGATATCTTTCTGATTACTTCACACCACGAACTGACATGATTTTCCATTTTCTTTAACCTTCCAGCTGGCGCGCGTTTGCAAAAGATACTTGAATTGTGCATCGTATTACATATTTATATCGTTATTTTATATATTTAAATGCAATTTTATTTATCAAATCTTTGTTTACTATTAGGCTAAAAAATACAGATAATATAGATAAAAGTTGTATTTATTTTTGTAAAATAACACGATATATATATATATATATATATATATCAGATGTCCTCATTATCTGACCGCAGTTGAAATTGACGAGGTCCGTTCCAAAATAGCCCTAGGATTGCTTCTAAACGGGACGTTAATATAATTAAACTAAACTAAAATCAATTACAAGCATTTTGATTTTTCTTAATGATATAAAATGAAATATCGCAGGCATTCATTTGTTTACTCTCAGACAGTAAGGAGTTTTAACCGTCTGGAATATTCTTGCATACTGCACAATTTGTGTTTAGTTTCGTCGCAAAGTGAAGAAAATCCGGTAGGCATTTTGATTCTCTTTTCTCTGAGAAATTTAGTCCAAACTTTTATACACATGTTCAATTTTGCTGTCATCTCCGCATACCACATTTCATCTTCCCAGCTTGTTGTTTTTGAATTATCGCATTCACTTGCACGCAAATAGAAACACCGATAGTCAATCAGTTGAAGATTTCTCCACAACATGGCACATGGTTATAAAATTATATAACAGTTTTCATCCATCAAGCTTGTTGCGTTTCTGAATGATCGTGTTTACATGCACACAGACAGACAAACGGACTTTCAGTTGGCGGATTTAGTCCACAGTTTTATACATATCTACAATATAAGTGCAACGATCACATACCAAGTTTCATTTCGTGTGTCAAACGCCCTCTTGCTCATGTGGAGCGGAAGTTTGGAAAGGGGGTGCCAGTCAGTTGCCGTCCTCGTCATCTGACCGAGGGTAACAATTAGGAGGTCCCCCAAATGTTGCTTCAAGTGGGACGTTAATATAGACACTAATGAGACTGATAGACTATAGACTAACGATATCAAATTTTATTAGTCTTGCTCTTTTCATTTTTGAGTTATCATGTTCATAGGCAGACAGGCGTAATTCTAAAAATGTCTTTTTTTGTCTCAGGGAGGTCTAAAACGTCGAGATTCATCGAGATCTCGAGGTCGAATTTTTTAACAAACTACAGTACCTTTTCTTTGTGTACTGGTATGCGAGAAAGTAAAAAATCTATTGAATATTTTTTTCTGATTTTTACCAAAAAATTGTGTTAATTTTTTCTAAATCATTTCAGTTGCTCTATAAAATACGTATAGTTGGTTATTACGGTTATTAAGATTTCCAATAGCTGATTATTTTTTTTCTTATTTATTAATTTCTGTTTTTATTTTCTTAAACTAAATTCTTTGTGCTTTAACTAAGAGATTCAGGAGCGTTAAGGAACTTAAAAATAAATAAATAATATAATATAATAAAAAAATTCTGTTTTAGTAATTAGGAAGAAACGGAAAATTTTGCATTTTCACTGCAATATATAGCTTTACATTATTCTTGTTGACCATCCTTCTTCCACCAAAGCTACCATAGACCCTTGCTACATGCGATAAACTTGTGATTTATCTTTTCTGCAGCCATTATACTACTCTGTGTAAATATTGTATTAAAGAGATTGATAATTAAATTACATATTAATACGAAATACTTGATTTATGATTTTATCCCGACGTTTTCACAAAAAATCTATGTCCCGGTCCCGAACTGCGCCTTTCTTATGTTGTATTTAGAGTATCTTTTGATGGCACCATTTGTTGACAGTATATAGAACTACATTTCGCGTATGCGCAGAAAAACATTATTTACTACAAATTTTCATATTTCCCGTAATATTCAAATTTTAATACAATTTTTCTTTTACGTATTGTCAAGTATTCTGTAAGTTTCGTACAATTCGAAAGAAAACTCTGCATGTTATAATCAAAAAACATGCGGAGTTTGCAATTTTCTATTTAATACCGATCTTTATTTATATTCTGATAAATATTTTTATTGTCTCACTTTTGGTCCTAGTAATACTACTAAAGCTCTTTAAAATGACACCCGAATAAACCTCCTAGCTAAACGCGTTTCCACGCTACACTTATTTATAACCTTACATAAAGCTAATTCATAATAATTACGTGCATGCGCCTACACTGGTACGATGACGTCACGGGCAAACCAAATATTATGCGACAAACTCTTATAGATACGATCTATCCATTTTGGGGTCAACCACTCTTTTCGCATTATTAATATCGTAGTTATTAGCGATTCAAATCTGACGGTATTTTGTCACACAAGAAAGTGCGATTGACTATCACTGTAACGAGCGGAAAGACGTTTTCACGTCAAAACGGAAAATTTTGCATTTTCACTGTAATAAAAAGCTTTACATTATTCTTGTTGACCATCCTTCTTCCGTCGCAACTGCGTGTGATAAACTACAACAACAATTTATATTTGATATCCCTATTTTATTGTGAAAGAAAGAACAGCTATCGAGTATCCATAAAAATCAGTTTCTTTAGCATATTAGAGACAAATCACAATTTACATACAGGCAGTTCGTAATTTTTTTTCCAGCGGATTCAATTTTTAGAAGACTGGATGCAGATTTCTAATCAAGGATCATCCATCAAGTATTATTAGTTTAAAATATCTTTTCAAAAATATGAAAAGGCTCCGGTGGCCAAGTGGCAAGGTCTTGGCTTGGCGGCCGGAGGACTCCAGTCTCGAAACCCGATTCCACTGAAGATATTCGGAGCATGGAGCCTGCTGCACGCTAAGCCATACGTAGTTACCAAACGTCCTCCCGCTGATGTGGTGCGGAGGCTTGGAGAGAGGAAAGGTGCCAGCTCAGGCGTCGTCCTCGCCATCCGACCGCGGTTCAAAATTATAAGGCTTTCCCCAAAACAGCCCTCGTGTTGCCTTAAAATGAGACGTTAATATAACTAAACTGCACTAATCAAGAATATGAAAGTTCTTTATACATAATACTAGATTGCACAGAATATAAACAGTTCTGATTTACGTTAAACTTTGAAAAAAAACGTTTATATTATTTCTTAACGACATGACTACATAGCGCTTTTTTAGGTTTTGTATAATGATACAAAAGACAGAACATTTTATAATTAATATGTATGCAAAACCGAAAAGAAATATTAAATGTTCGTGAATTTGTCCGCAAAAAAGTCATTTCTGAAGCTTTGACCCCAGTTAATAGTCGTCGTGCTTTCTTTTCGTCGTTTTAACAAATTTGTTATAAAACCTTTCGAAAAAATAAAATTTCTTACTTTTGCTCATCAAGTGCTTTTATGGAAGCATGTTGCATAAAAACTAAAAAAATTTAATAATAACAGTTTTTAAAAACATACTTTTATTAATGTGCTAAAAAGTAGAATTGTTTTTATTTCAACTATTTTCAATTTTTTAGTCTTTAATTTATAATTCAGTATTATAAATATTATGGAATCTTGAAATAATTTTTTTCAAATTCAATACTGGATGGTGCCACTAGTATGAAATCAAAATTAAATTAAATAAATCTATTAAGTTATAAGCAACTTCTGAAAATATTTAAATAGTGTATTGTCATCCAGAATATATTAGTGCACACAGTTTCAAAACTCTAGCACATCAGGAAGTGAGCGAAAATTCGATTACGAAACTCCATCTTTACAAACATGAAACAATCCAAATTAAATAAAAGTTTGTAAAATATCGATTGGCTTTGTATCAAATTTTCTTTATGAGGAAAGGTATTACAGAAAAAGAAGTTTCCAAGACAACACGAAAAACTCTTCGTAAACGCTAAAAGAGGTGATGAAATTATCTAACCAATGAAATTACGATTTTTGGTAAACTTTGATGTTATCTATAATAAGAGTGTGGAAAGTCCCATCAGAAGTGTTGACCTCCATCTCTGCAAGAGAAATAAATTCTGATCATGGATGATAAAAAAATATCAGTAGAATCGACTTGAACAGACTTAATTTCATATACACTGGAAATTCCTTGTTTCGAAGGAAATTAAATCCTGGTTTGTTTGTGGTTGTGGCTCTTGTGAACTTTGTTATCCTTAGTAAGATCTTTTTTCTTGAAAAACAAAATAAGCAACTCTATCATTTTTATCACCAGTATATTAAAGTGCTGTCAAGATAAAATTGCCCATCCAGTGGCCTAGTGGGTTACAACTAGTGTTCCTTAAACATCGATAGACTATCGATACTATCGAAGCCAAGTCGATAATATCGGTTTTCGGAACTATCTACTGAAACAATCGATAGTATCGACTTTCTCAAAACTATCGATATTTTTCTCTCTGGCAATACTATCGATAGGCGCATTTTCAGTCGATAGTTTCAAAGCTATCGACTGGAACTATCAATACTATCGATAGTTTCAAAACTATCGACTGAAACAATCGACCGGAACTATCGATAGTTTCTAAACTATCGACTGGAAGAACACCTATCGATAGTATCGCCGGGGAGAAAACTATCGATAGTATCGATAGTTTTAAAACTATCAATACATCAGTCGACAGTTTGGGAAAACTGTCGATTGCACTATTGACAGTTGAACTATCGATGTTTAAGGAACACTAGTTGCAACAAGGCAGGCGTTGATGAAGAATTTTAATGGGAGGAGGAATGCCATGGGGCCTACCCTGGCTGTGCTCTTAACCAGCATTATTTAAAAACTTGTTGACCGACGTGCGCTTTAGAAGTGGATTGCTCGCGCTGTGGTTGGGCCGACTTCTTGAAGTTTTTCTCCAAGCGCAACATAAATGTGGGCCAGTTTTCCTAGAAAATTCTCCAGGAAGGCAACTAACCCCATATATAGGATATAATTAAGATACCTGGTGCTCGAAGGTGTCTTTGTCCAACAGAAACTGTCACACTTATCGTGAGTCCTTGGTTCATGGACTTGGATAGATACAAGCTAGAGCAAGTGGGGTCAGTCAAAAACCACAAAACTAATATTTAAGTATAGGAAATGCGAAAGTAGATAATCTCATAATTGACATAGAGTCATAACTGCACTGTCGATGTTTACCTGTTTGTATTCGCTAGGAGGATTTGCCTTTTCTTCCAAATATATTCTTAATGCTGTATTATATAGGTGTAAAAAATATAATTTAAATCTTTTTAAAACATTTAAATGAAACGAAAACTCTTCGTGCTGACTTTAAGAAATGTAAATTATTTGAAAAAATTAGTTTAAAGATGAAAGTATGTGTATATCTGTTGTTGTTGGGTTTTTTTTCTTTTGTTTGAAGTTGGTTATTTTTGTTGATAAGCAATAATATTTAAGGCATCATGGAAAAGAAAAGAAAAGTGTTCAGAAATGGAAACTCAGAAAATGAGACAAACAGTTCGATAGCTAACTTGGTAGGTTTGTGTTGTTATTAGGAAACGTTTTAGCCTCAGACTCATCTAAAATAATATATTTTTATTTAATGCAAATATTATATTTTGGTATTACAAATATAGGGATTTTAAAATTTAATTTTTTTTCTTTCTCACACGTTGATTTCGTCGTTTAACAAGGAACACCACCTATCTCAATTTTTTGAAATTTCAAAGAGAAATATTCAAATGAATTTTTCGCAACCAATAAAGAATATTTCTAAATTTTTTTCGCGTCTGGTTGGAACATGTGGTCTCATGTTCATGGTAGATCTTAAAAAAAATTCAGGAATATTCGTTATTGGTTGCGAAAAATTCATTTGAATCTTCCTCTTTGATATTTCAAAAAAATGAGATAGGTGCTGTTGCTTGTTAAGCGACGATTTCTTATTTTATATTATGGTAGTTATATTTTAAATATATCCATTGGCATAGATTTCCTTTTGTTTTAGCCGCTTCTATACATAATATATTGTTCGTCATAGTTTTCTGACGTTTTATAATACAGGATTTTACGTAGTCGCAATAACTGAAATTCGATTATCTAATTTATTGTTAAAAATGTACCTGTTTATTTTATGAAATTGAAAACCTTCGATTCAAATCATAAATAAGCAAACAGCTTCAGAATAAATCATCCTCCAATCGCACTTAAAAATCCTAGATACCAGAAAAAATAAGGAAAAACCTGCATTATATTAATCTTTGAAAGCCCGATTTTTTAAAAATTGATTTTAAAATGTTTTTTGAACTTCTTGAATAAAACAAGGGAAAAAGGACTTTTAAAAAAATCGCATTTTGTTTTAAATATGGTTTCTGGCTGAAAAAACATAAGAATGGTGCAGTTCGGGTCCACGCCGTAGATTTTTCGTGATAAAATCATAAAACAAGTATTTTGTATTAATATGTAATTTGATTATCAATCTCGTTAATACAATATTTACGCAGAGTAGTATAATGTTTACGGAATAAATAAATCACAAGCTACCACAGACCCTTGCTACATGCGATAAACTTGTAATTTTAAACTTGTGATTGATAATTAAATTACATATTAATACGAAACACTTGTTTTATGATTTTATCCCGACGTTTTCACAAAAAATCTATGTTCCGGTCGCGAACTGCGCCTTTCTTATGTTTTATTTAGAGTTGCTTTTGATGGAGTCATCTGTTGATAGTATATAGAACTACATTTCGCGTATGCGCAGAAAAACATTATTTACTACAAATTTTCATATTTCCCGTAATATTCAAATTTTAATACAATGTTTCTTATACGTATTGTCAAGTATTCTGTAAGTTTCGTACAATTCGAAAGAAAACTCTGCATGTTATAATCAAAAAACATGCGGAGTTTGAAATTTTCAATTTAATACCGATCTTTATTTATATTCTGATAAATATTTTTATTGTCTCACTTTAGGTCCTAGTAATACTCCTAAAGCTCTTTAAAATGACACCCGCATAATGCTCCTAGCTAAACTCGTTTCCACGCTACACTTATTTATAACCTCACATAAAGCTAATTCATAACAATTACGCGCATGCGCCTACACTGGTACGATGACGTCACACGCAAAACAAATACTATGCGACACACTCTTATAGATACGATCTATCCATTTTGGGGTCAACCACTCTTTTCGCATTATTAATCTTGTAGTTATTAGCATTCAAATCTGACGGCATTTTGTCACACAAGAAAGTTCGACCGACTATAACTGTAACAAGCGGACAGACGTTTCCACGTCAAAAACAGTTTTTTACCAACTGACAACACTGGATTTCAAATAAAAATTCCCTTGATAAAATCTTATAATGTCAAACACAGATGAATTGTAATAAATAATAATACGGAGAAAGAATAACTTCAACATTTTAGAATAAAATAAAGTATTCTCAAGCGTACAGACAAAGCTAAAAATATGCAGCCTCAAGTGAAAAACATCCATTTATTTCTATTTTTTATTAGCACTCAGGCTGTCATCTATATGTTGCAAATTGATTTAATAAAATTCTCAGTATGTATCCTGTTGACTATAACAGGCATTAGAGCTTCAGTCTTATTCTCAAGATTTTAGAAGACAAAACTGGGTATGTTGCTTAAAGGCAATACTGGGCCTTTAAGAGTTAATTAAATTTTAAATATATCCGGTCTCGCTAGTAGTTTCTATAGCATCTACACATAAGTGCCCATCACAACTTTAAACCAAGACATTTGAAACTGTGGGTAACGTAGATTATTAGCTGAGACACGCAAGCTTTGAGCTGCGTTCTTTCAAATTCTTCAATAATTGTAAGCAAAAGCAGTTATGGAAATAATCTTGAATTAAAGCACTTCTTTAATTTCGCTGAATAACTACTTTAAATTGAATTTCTTTAAAAATTGGTTATCTATTTATTATTATTTATATTATTTTTTATAATCATTTCATAATGCTTCATTTTCTTATTTATTTCCTAATTTTGGGATGGTAAAAAGGTTTTATGGATAAAAATGATTCTCGAATTTTGTTTCCTCACATAAAGAGATTGCTCAATTAAAATCCAAGAACACCCCTGCTTCAAACTTTTAATAGTGTAAAATTCTTTGTAAACAAAGTGACTCTTATCGATAATCTAGTTTTTGTTAACACATTTACATTTTTATTCAGTGTAAACCAAAAACATTCGACAAAAATTCAGTAATTTGCTCCAAACAAATAATTAATCTCTTACAATGCTGAAGGCCAAAATGCAAAAAAATGTAGGAGTACCTACATTATAATCATTATATTATAAACATAGGGTAAACTAGGGATACTTGACCCAATTTTTACTTTTTTCTTATATTTCTCGAATATTTGAATTTTTATCATCATAAAAAGATTTTTTTAAAGAAGGATAAATGCACTTATGCTAAACTGATAACTCATTTAATTATAAAATAAATATATTTCATGAAATGGCCTAAGGTCAAGTATCCCTAAACTTAGGGATACTTGACCCTACATGCAAAAAGTATTTCATTTGTTTTAATAATTTGTATGTACGCGAAATTCAGACATTAGGTTAACACAACTGAATTATAAAAGGTGTTTATTATCGAAAAATATAAATGAAATTATTAAAAAAATAATATGGATTCTATAAAACGCAGTTGTTATTAATAAAATCTAGTTAATAAATTAAATTAGCCTAGTCATTAAATTGAATCTAGTTATTAAATTAAATTAGTTCAAATTTTAAAAAAAGAATTAAAATATTTATTTAAAAAAATGATAAAAATTACAGCAATATAACTGGGGACCTAGCAGCGTCGTTAGCGCGTTAAAGAAATGCCGGTTTTGGAAAATTGAAAAAAAAAATAGCATCAAAATGAGAGTAGGGATCTAAAAAATTTTGTACAAAGCTAAAAATAGAGAAGTTTAATAGACTTTCTCGGTTCTTCTAATATTTAAAGAAAATTAAAAACAAAAGAATGAAAATATATTTTAAAAGAAAATTCAAATCAAGACAGAAGGGCAGACTCAATAGAAATGGCGATACGTTAAATAAATCCAAAAGATGACAAATTGTTCGAACAAAAGATTTTTATTCAAATAATAAACAAATAAATAAAACTTTCTTTCAGGCGAGGAAAAAAATGATCGATTAAATTTCAGTTCTTTATAAAACTTTTACCAAAATAATTGTTTGCATTGTTTGAAATTATCATATTAAAAAAAAATTTATTTAGTAAATAATTACTAGCATACAATTTTTAAGTAATATTCTCTATATTTGATTGCCATTTTGCCAACAAACTCCACGCACCAGAAAATTGATCCCAACCACAAAATGTGCTTCGGTCGGCTACGACATCGGATCTGCAATAGCTTTTGACAGGGTCAGGTATCCCTAACTTGACTTTTTCTAAATAATCTAAACATTAAACCACTTAGAATTAAGATTCCGCATAACATAGTATATCAAATTAAAGCTAGAAGTATGCTTAAAACTCATAAATGTTTTAATTCATCATATATTCAATAGCAAACTTCCTATCCACTGAGGAATGAAAAAGTGAAAATTTACTTTTGCACACCCAAAATATATTTACCTACACATTATTGCGATGGCTTTTCAGCTTGGAATGACAATCCCTTCCAATACACCATATGACCAAAGGTCAAATAAAAATGGTACACAAAAATTATCAATTATCTCACAAGATGAGAAAATCGAGTAGGGTCAAGTATCCCTAGTTTCCTCGATCAGATGTCACAAATCGCTCCTAGTTTAAGCACAGTTATACATAATATCGGTAATAATAATACAGTTATACACAGTTATAATAATACGGATATACAAACCTTTTTACACTCGCGTATCCCTTTATTAATCTTTTATTTTCGAGTACCCCTGTTGTTATATCCCTCCATTCTCTCCCTCCAAGCACAAAAACTTTTATTAATAACTCCAAGGGCTTGGGCATAGCTATTTACTATGTTCATTGACTCTAATGAACACAGTAAAATTTGCAGGATTGATTTTTGATTTTACATTTTATTACATTTTTAAAATAGTATTAATTCGACGACAAAGCAACGGAAAGCAGAATTGAAATAATTTCGCATTAACTTATAATGAGAGCTAACAATTGCTGAATTGCTAGATATTAATCTACTTCTTCCTTTTCTTATTTATAGACAGGCTTTCGGTCTCGTACTATTTTCACTTTCATTTTTCATTCGAACTTGAGAAACCGAAATTCTAGAATATTCTCATGTTTATTTTTATGTTTTCCGACATTACCAAGATCACTTTCGCGTACCCCTAGAAATGCACGTACCACAGAATGGGTCCTCTGCTTCATACCACAGAATAGGAATAAGGGAGAGTCGCCGAATGTGGATCACCTGGACATTTTTTAATATATAGTAATAGAGAAGTAATTTTAATGAAAAACAATTAGTAGAATTTTTTGTAGTTTATTTATATTCAAGACAATGTAATTCATTTTTTTCACTTCATCGGAAGCAAAAGATTCTATGCGCCGCCGGTCCAAATTCGGTGACTCTGCCCCATTTTAAATATAGACTTCTACATGTACGTAAATAGAATTCTATCATCTGTCTTTTCTTATCACATTTACCTTTTTCTGCAGTGTAAATCCACAATATTCGATTCAAAATAGAAATACGTCAATATGCCCGTAAGAAACCATTAATCACCACTTCTCGTTGCACTCGGAAAGCCAAGGTACGAGAAAAAGTCGGATAAACCTATGAATAATCAACATGGCTTCTTTTCCATGCGAACTTGCGTACCGGGAAGGGAAAAAGGCGCATTTCTTCTTTCTCTTGCGGTGTTTTTCGCAATTAGGGATTCATAAGTTTCTTGGCGACAAGGAAAGCATCCATCAGTGTCAACTGCGGACGGAAATGTTACGTTGGAGGGTCATGACTCCTTCTAGTTGTTACAACGTAATCAACACATTTCCTCTCCCCCGTCCACATCTTTGTCGATACAAGTGCCGACATCCCATGACTAATCGCAAGCTACAAGATCCCCTCGGTTACACTGTTAGCTAGAATAAAAGTAGTATCAGAGAAGCCAATCTCAAATAAAGGAATCTAATGCCTCTCAATCTATTCTTTACTTAATGCTCGGGAACGATTTTTTCCTTATTGTTGTTGTTGCTGCTGCTGTTGTTGTTCCGTTTCTTAAGCTGTTGTAACAATTAATGTGACAGGGAAGGGAAACTACTTGCAGGCTCCTTAATTTAATTTCTTCTGAAATTAGATTTTGCAGAAATTAGATGAGAAATGCGCAGGAACTGAGTCTACAGCGAATGATGTGCTGATATTTATTTTCTTTGCCATCGCTTCAAGCTATTAGCATTCTTAGAAAAATTTCTTTCCTTTTTTTGTTGGGGAGGGGGGCTTATTCTTTGAATCTGAGACGGTGAAGTTATTTTTCTTACATCATAAACAACAGAGTGTGGTTGAAACCTTTCATTTCTATAATCTTCATATTTTTTTAAATCTGTTTCTAACGGCTAACTTTCCAATTCAGAGTGAAAAGATTAACCCAGTAATTTTAAATCAGGTATAGTCCATATGCAGTGGAGCTGTCAAGGTATAGGTGATAGCTGTTCTAAATTGCAGTTGATAATAAAGAATTTGAAGAAAATTAGTTTATTTATCTACAGTAACAACTCATCAGTCCTCTGTTGTTTAACTGAAGAGATGTGTTTGTTGTTTGTTATACGACAATGATGTTTTAAAAGCTGAATTAAGAAATGAAGTCACATAATACAAATCTCATGAGAAAAAAAAATGCAGCTTACCGATTTTGCGATATGGATTTTTCAATGGGCTGCATCACTGGAGGGGGATGCATTTTTTGTGGCAACACTTTTAATTCAATAATATTGAAACCAAATCTTTGGTTTCATCTGTTAGATTAACCTTCTATTTTTAAGAGGGTTATATGGGATTGTCCTCCAATTTTGAGCCATGTCTAGATGACAAGAGCGACATATAAAGCAAACTCATTCTTCCCACACTTTGCCACCACTGCCCTCACTCGAAGCTGAGGGGAAACTTGAAACATTTTATTCGATCTTTTTCGAAATATGACCCCATACAAATAAAAATATAGATTGCTTTACTTAGTTGTTTGCATAAAAATTCTCCAACGGAAAACATGATAATTCTAATAGTCGAACAAGTTGATAAAAAGATTAAATACCAAAGAAGAAGGCTAGAAGTAGAAAGAAATAGATAACTTCAGCCTTGCCAATGAGAACTCAAGTTTTTCGTTGCTGTTGTTGTTGTTGACCATCAGTATTAGTATTGTCCGAGAGAGCCTGGGCAGGAGCCTATAATCTCCATTCTTTAGCTGTGCTGAAAAGTGGCATAACGCGAAAACTCTAACATAATGAATATTGTGCCAAGTGAGTTAGTAATGTTAGGAGTATATGTGAGGAAAAAACTTGGAGAAGAAAGGAGAATGGTACTTAATAGATATTGAAATGAATAGGAGGAAAAAATAACGAGGATGAAGGAATTAATGTGATTTGATTATTAAACCTGGAATGATAACTTTACTTCGCAATTTGACTCAACGTTACCATTCCAGGGTTAAGTTAACAGAGGTTGGATTCTTAGATCTTTCTAAGTTTCTTTTGGATGGGCAATTCGCTTTTCGTCTGTCATGTGGCGAAAACAACTTCGGAGAGATCGAAATGTCAAACTGGTGCACTGCAGTGAAGAGTTTAGTTGTATTAGCGTCCCGTTTTGAAGCAACACGAGGGCTATTTTGGGAAAGACCTCTTAATTGTGAACCGAGATCAGGTGAGGAGGACGACACCTGAGATGACACTCCCTTCTCCATACTTATATATTTTTACTGTTCCTTGCTTGCCCGAGCAGTTTTTAAATTTATTGCGTTAGGGATGTTTTTATATTTCATATGAAAAGAAAGAGCCTTCATTTTGTGAGTATCATTCGCCATACTTGGTGGTTGAGTACATGTTAATCAAGCTATTCTCTCCCCAACCATGTTTATACTCCCAGCTCTATGGAATTTAAAAGTACAGCCCCTGTTCGGGCAATGCCTGTATCATTTTCTTGTACCTAATAAGCCCCGTCCTCCACATGCTGGTGCACCATGCCTTACACCCTTCTTGGGTAGGCGGGGCCAGTGTGGATATTTTTGCACCACACCAGCGGGAGGACGTTTGGACCCCTCCGTATGATTTAACGGGCAACAGGCCCAAAACACGGCAGGTGTTCAGTGGAATCGGTTTTTGAACTTGGAACCCTCCATCCCCGAGGCAGAAACCATACCACTCAGCCATCGCGGCCGCTTGTAGTGAAAAGAGTATATTTAGATCACAGCAAGTTGAAAACTTGGTATACTCGTGGATAGTTTAGTTTTAGTTATATTAACGTCCCGTTTTTGAAGCAACACGAGGGCTATTTTGGGACGCACCTCGTAATTTTAAACCACGATCAGATGAAGAGGACGACACCTGAGCTGGAACCCCCTCTCCAAACTTCCATACCACACCAGCGGGAGGACGTTTGGCCGCTACGCATGATTTAGCGTGCAACAGGCCCCATACACGGCGGATCTTCGGTGGAATCGGGTTTCGAACCTGGAACCCTCCGGTCCTTGCCACTAGGCCACCGCGGCCCCGGTATGCTCGTGGAAGGAACTCCACAAAAGTATTAAGAAAGGGGAGTACATCCAAAGCCACCCTGTACTACTTTAAGAAATTAACCACAAAATTTGAAATAATCTTCAGTGTCACCGGCGATGTTGCAAGCATGGTCACGAACAAAAAGAATAACATCGGACGGAGAGCATGTTATCAACTGATTGCCTAAGATTTCTAATTATGACTGCAACAATATTTTCCCCTTTACAATAAAGACATTTCATTTTATTGCCACTTCCATATGTTAATACGCAAGAAAGTACCCTTTAATATTAATTATTTTAATAATTCTTACTGTTACATCAAATATGTTCGTTAAATTCCTTAGAAGAGTCACATATTTGATGCAGTTCAAAAACTAAAATAGATTGCCCCATAAGTAGATTCGAAGAATATTTCGATTTCTCTCCCAACTTTACAGACATCTGAAGTAAGTATTTATGAATGCAAAATAGCATACCTTCTACTAGACAGAAAATTTTGCTGCTATAACTTTTCTCCTGGAATTGTCACTTCAGAAATTTCTTTGATATTATAAAAATAACTTTTCGATAAGGGGAAGATTTATTGAACCAAATAATTTTGTTAGCTCGCATACAAATTTCCTATTAATTTTGTAGAAATGTCTTAACAATTAAATTTCAGGTAATAAAATTGAATGAAGAATGCTTAAAAATATTATATCTATTGTATGATACCTCAATATTGTTATATTTTAAATTGTTTCTGTATAAAGTTAAAAACTCAGCCTTAACTCATTTTCAGAAGCAGTACAGAGATAGAAATTATAAATTAGTTGAAAATGACTTGCATCTGAACTAGTCATTAAAAAGGTACGGAGTTATACTGCATCTCTTCAGTTTTTTTATGACTAAAAATGAAACCAAACAATTTACCTGAAATGTGAGTAGTAACTTAATTTTCTACCAATACTCTTAGGCAGATTAAGTCCTTTTATTTACTATTAATTGATTTAATAAAATATGTAAATAAACCTGTTCAAGTTCTGGTGACCATAAAATGCCTTCATTTCTTTCTTATTCTTTAACTAAATTTAGCATTAGAAATTAACGATTTTAATGGAATAATTGACTTTTCGTAAGCAGATAAATAATAATCGGATACTTAAAAAATTTTTAATCATCATAATGTCCTTGACACATCGACGGCGAGGATCACAGATTCCACCGCAGATCTATTCGTCGTGTACGTGGGCTATTACTAGTTGCATGTATCGCCGTGGGCATCACATTGGTGTGGTGTCCGAGTTTGGATAGTGGGTTGTTAACTTAGATGTGATCTAATCATCTGACTAAGGTTCAAAATTAAGAGGATTGTCCATACGCGTAGCTTCAAAAAGGGAAACGTCAAGCTATCAAATGAATTCAATCTATTGTTACATCGACTCATACACATCAGTTTCACTCAAATGAATACTCAGGGAAAATAACGATAAAGTTTTTTCATTTAGAGATGTATTTCAAGATAAATTAATTGGGCATAGGTACATTGAGATGATATCTAATATGTTCAAATCAAAAAGATTTCATCTTGTACTCATAAATTAAGGAGAAGGAAGTTGCACACCAGCGAACAATAAAATGTCTTTTATGATTTTTATATACTATTTATCTATAATTTCTGCGATTTTTTGAAAGAAACTTTTTAATTTGTTTTTCCCTTTGCCTTTCAGCTTTGAAATTAGAATACAGAGGATAAAGTGTACAAAATTTGATTAAAAAGTAATTAAACGAAAAATTTAATTAAATTTCACTCTGGGGACGAATTTAGTTTTAAACGCTTTGTTTATGAAACCAACTGCAGATATTAAAATGTCATTTATAATGAGATTGAATATCTGATAGAACTACCTAAAAGCATAGTCATTTAAATTAGAATCCGAGCAAAAAGGTTTCAATAATGAAATAAACAGTAAATGTTAGAACAATGAAAATAAGGGAGAAAATTTTCGGTCAACATTTTAAACTAACCTTCCTCTAACGAAGTGCAGCTACTTTCTTTCAAAAAGTGAATATTTAGTTATATTGATAATTCACGAAACTAAAATTTTGATTTTATAAATCAAGATAAAATGAAACATATTAATATATTTCTCAGATTTTTATCCGTGACGTTTTCCTTTTCTGCATTATGTATTTATTACAGAACTTAAGAAACTCCTCCTGCGTCATATATATACAACACGAACCTTGCAGTAGTAAGTATATCAAACAGTTCAGTCAGTGTTTCAAAGAATTCCTTTCAGAAGAAAAGCAAATAAAATAATGAATAATAATTATTTTATTAACTTTTAATTATAATATTAAGGAATATAAGGATTAAAAGAAATAATAACGAATGCAAAAAATAAAGCAAAATGTAATTGAAAGAAGTTTTAAAAAAGGGATGAAAAATAGAATTAAATGACAAATTATCATAGGAAATTTCATCTAAAATCGATACCTTAAACTAAAATATAAATATAAATATGCACATGAATTAATAGAGATTAAAAATAATTAACAATATTTTTATAAAAGAGGAAAAAAATAATCAAAACAGCTGCATCTTAGATGCATAAATTTTCTATAATTTTTTTTAAAAATCGGAAATAACACATTTATATTTACGTATGTGAACGAATTCTACAGAAAACAAGAAAGAAGACTTCGTATTATCATGCGGAATGAGATTAATTTAGAGTATGAAAAATTAAAGACAGAAAAATAAAAATATTTAGCAAATGTGCAGAGTAGGGTTTCATAAAATTATAAGGACAGTTTTGATGGGCATGCTTATATTTTAAGACCAGTTATTATGTTTACTTAAATAAGGAGACATTGCAGAAAATATATTTTTATTTTGTCATTTGCATGCCATTGCTATTTTCATTGTTTAAAATTGTCTATGAAGTTATTTCCTACGTCACTGAAAATGCTTGATAGCATATATAAATTTATAGATTTTTTCTGACAAATTTTATATATCTTGCATATAATTTTAGTTATGTTTAATCCTCATTTTGCTTTGTATATGTGCCATTTTTCTTAAAAATACTACTGTTCTTTTGAAAACACAAAAGTCTTATAAGCTGAAAATAGATCACGATTTTTAAAAATAAAAAAAATCACTGGGTGGAACTATTCTCAAATTTCAGTCAACCATTTATTCTCCTGTTTATTTATTTGTCTTTTGGTGTCTACTAATTATGTTATTTCACAAAAATTAACAACAGTGTTGGTTTTCCTGCCATAGGGTACATAGTTTATTATGGAATAAAATATCTAAAATGCTTACTAAAAAAATTTCTTGTGTTCTTAAAAGAAATTTCTTATAACGTTCATATTTTACACAAAGTAAAAAAAAACAGGTACGATTCACAAAACACTTTATTAGAAATCAGGAAATTTAAATGCATTCCCCATTAACAGCAATAAGTTAGAAAACTCTGGTTGAGTGTATTTTCTTCAGGAAACCAAGGCCATGAATTTCATTTTTTTCCTTTAAAATATTAAATAGAGTTGTTTGAATCTATTTCACCGTTCTTCCGTATGACTTGATCTGTCAGGTGATGCATTAATTTGGCCTCAAGCACTTTAGGATAGACTGGGCTGGTGCGAGTTTACATGTGATGCGCGAATGGTATGGAGTTCCCTTTTCATCATAGTTATATCGTCATATGATATTTCCTCCATACAAAATCGTTCTAACTATGGTCTATTTTGTATAGAGATAGCCAGATTAAATATGCGATAGCATTCAGTAATTATTTCAATTTAAGATACAATAATTATTATAGATTCGTGAGCCGTACTGTTCAAATTTAGCATCATTGTTCTCTACAAACTATGGTGATTCTAAATAATCTCAGTGTTTCTTTATCCTGTCAAAAGTTCAATGCAGCTGTTTATTACAACCACACATGATCATAATACGTGCCATGACACTTCAGAAACTTAAACTGTCAATCTATAGGACTTATTTCTGGTAGATTCTCTTTTATCTATCTCTCTTGTTGTAATGGTTGACATTGGTAAGAAAAGTGACTTGTAATTTGCAGCAGAATGTAACACTGTAAACTCATGGCTTATAGTCAGCCAAGCCCTATTTAAAACGCGTATAGTCAGTGAACCATCTTCGAATAAAACTTTAAATGTTGTAGACATTGGAATGCATACACTTGACTCGACAATACTTACCCATACGAAACAGCTAATGAGTTTCAAATAATAGAAAGTGGAAACGCTTAAAATTAACTGAAATAAAAACTAAATTTTCAAATAAAAACTACATTGCTTATGCCTCGAAGATCTTATTAGATGTTTAAAAATAGAGATATATGTTTCTTAACTACAGGATACAAGATAACTGCCTTGAAGGAGTTGTGATAGAATTCCTTTTGTCATCAGTTTAATCAACAATATGCAAACAGTAAACTCTTATACTCCTGCTACGACATATGACAAAATGTCCTTTCTCCTCTTCACAGGACCCTTATTTTAATTTTAAAGTTAACACTATATTTGCGTAGCATTTTTTATTACAATGAAATGTTACTTAAATAATATTATATTAAATATTATTTAAGTAACAAGTTAAATGGTGATCTATGAAATGTTTATCACAAACTGAAATCCTTTGGATAAGACTGCCTTTGCTCTTGATAGTTTATTATGACATTTTATCACAGCAAATAGTTTTTTGTGTGGATTAACTGGGATGCTGAATCTCATTTCAGTGTTATCACCGAAAATAAGATTCAGGCGAAAGAATTCAGGTAACTATTTTCTCCAGACTATCTTGCTTTCCAATACTAATAAAAATACATGTCTGTGTTCTAGGACAGCACAAGGAACAGCTCGAGCAGTACCAAGATGTATTAGATCAAACAAAAACATTAACTATTCTATTACCCTTATTATTATAAATAATGCTCTCATACATTCTAGAGCAGGACAATGGGCGAAACTTTTCTTACATATTAATGATGCATAGAAACTGATTTTAAATTTATCGTTTGAAAATAAATTCCATGGTAAGTTTTAAGTATCTAATCCTTTCGCGGAATAATACTTCCTATATCTCCCCTGTATCGTCTCCTTCCAAAGATTCTCGGGGCAATCGTTCCGAAACTCTCATTATAAACCGAGCGAGAAGCTTCTGTTTAAAGTTTTACGTAATGACTAAAGTTTAAGTATTGTAGCGCGACGCTAGCGCGCCATTAAAGAAACACTGCACGATATTCGAGAGCAGCAATATGCTTTGAACGTGAAGCGATCCACAAATCAATCCAACCAAATCCTTCTGGAAGATTCGACATCGTTTCTTAATTAATCCAGTTAATGAGCGTTAGATGAATAGCATCACAACTCATGGATACAATTTGCTTGCAATGGGCGAGAAATGCCTTGATTAATGCCGGGCGCGATGTGTAGAGTCCTCTATTAAAGGCCGAACCATTTGAGCGCGGTAAAAGGAAGACTGCTGATTAGTTCTGAAATATGCGATATTCTCGACAATGCGGCGTTCAGTCCTTGGAGACCAGACAGCCACTTATATCTGTCCGATTTACTACTTCCCGTAATTGGGAGACTCCTTTAAATAAACCCACTTCGCTGAACAGCATTAGCCCTAATTTACTACTGATTAAGAAATTCGACTCGGCGAAATTCGCATTTATTTTCTATCAACACACTCCATAAAAATTGTACACTGAGCAGAAAGCTTCAATTTACATCAGGCTATTCTCTATGGGTACGTTGTGACCGATGTCGATGTCATGATATTGCATAACTATTTTAAAAATAGAAGATTAATTTACAGAGCATTTTGAGATTGTCCTTTCTAATTTAAGAGCGCCATGTGTAATTTCACTGAAATCTCATTACGTTTTCGTTCCATTACAATATATGGTTCCTTTAACTAAATGATATGATTTGTGAGAATTCATTGGGGCCTCAAAATAAACAAATACTAGCATGAAACTTTTAACGTTACAAGATGCACTATACAAGTCAGTGACAAGTACAAGTGCTACAAGTTCTAAATAGCTGTCATTTTTGCTATTTAGAAGGACATCGAATTTTACTAATTCACATGAATTCCTCCTGTTTGTGTGTTCATTTTGCAACTCTGGTACTTCAAATCATGGTTAAAATCATTCAGATTCAATTAGTCTTAAAATTTTTTAAGATATTTTCCATATTTTCACCAGAAGATATTTTGTATTAATTTCATTACATCATTCATATCATTTTGAATCATGTTTTAATCATGTTGAAGAAAAAAATCAGTACAATAAATCTCTTTTTAATTCGTATAATTATAAAGAAAAAGGAAGTCAAAAATTGAGATTGGTAGTAACAAATTCCAGGTTTTCATGCGCCATCATGAATTTTGGTGGGCCCTTAATTTGGGTATGAAGTGAATTACTGTATTCTGCACATCTATCATATGATTTTTTAAAATCATCCACAAAGTAAAATTCGCGATTGATTGGTGACCATCGAATCGAAATTTATCTGTACAAATTTTCATTTATCAGCCAGTATCAAGAGGAACAAACATCACTCCGTTTTCTGTCGTATGAAATAACCACTACACTGACATTTTGTGCTCCGTGAATCTATCTGCCCTATTCGGCTGTTGCAAGTTGCATCCTTTGTCTTTATATTCTATACCATGTTGGTGCATTGTGTTCTGTATTAATGAGCCGCATTTCTCCATCTAATTGGCTATAAAGAAGCTTATATTTCTTTGTAGCTAGAAAATATCTGCATTCCAAAATGTTTGCATGTAACTTGTATCAAGTCTTCTTGTTTCCCTCTTTTAATCCTTAAAAGCCCGATTTTATAAAAATTGATCTTCAAATGTTTTTGTACTTTCATTTCTTGAACAAAACATGGCAAAAATACTTTCAAAAATACCATTTTGTTGTAAGTAGGGTTTATGGCTAAAAAGCAGCTTGACAAAACTGGGCTTTATTTCAGAAAAGATTTCCTTGATAAAATTATATAATACTAAACACGTATGAATTTTAATAACTAATAATGCGGATAAGAAATTTCTTTCAACATTGTAGTATAAAATATGGTATTCTCAAGCGTACAAACAAAGCAAAAAAGATGCCGCTTCAAGTGAAAAACATCAATTTATTTTTATTTTTTTATCAGCACTCAGTCTGCCATCTATATGTTGTAAAATGATTTAATAAAATTTTCAGTATGGTATCCTATTGGCAACAACAGGCATTAGAGCTTCAGTCTTATTCTCAAGATTTTAGAAGAAAAAATCGGGTATGTTGCTTAAAGGCAACACTGGGCATTTAAGGATGAATTCGGAAGAACAACTTTTCATTTGCCTAATTCACTTGCTATTTGCCTTCTATCTGCTCTTCTTATAAATGGACAGAAACTTTATACTGTTCGTTTCATAAAGCCATGCCAACCCCTTTTGGGCGATTTTACTCCTGAGATAGGTGATATGCAGTGAGGAAGAAGAGCGTTTCTTAAATACCCAAACGTAAAAGTCCATTAAAAAAATAGATTGCAATATTAAATATTACAGTAAATCAATAGATTAAAGTAAAATGTTTCGGTATATTGCTTAGTAAAAAGTAAGCACCTCCTTCTTTACCCTTCATCTTACCACTCACCCATATTTTGGCGAGATCGAAGCCGACTTGGCGTAAAAACGCATAGGGCTTCCGTTTCTAACAACGGACAGTACAACGTGCCTCAGTCCATCTATCTTGAAATTTGCATCTTGCTGTCCCTAACAATTCTTAGCATTGTATTTTTTCTGTAAAGCCTTGCGTAAACTCATTAATATGTTGACATTAATCTTAAGTAAAAATCGAAAATGAAACAGAAAAATGTAAAAGTATTCTAATTCGTCTAGTAAATCGCAGATCTTGCGAAGTCAATAACCATCGAACTATGTTTAAACAATAAAACTATAAAAAGGGACAATTATGCTGAGATAAAAAAAAAATTCTTCACGGACTTCCTTCTAGGCCAACTCCAGAACATTTGAAACACAATTTCTAACATTTTTATTTATTTCAACATAGGCAAATCAGATTCTTTCTTTTCAATATAAGCATTTTTAGAATTACTTCAAAAACTTAATTTGATTGACTTGTTTGCAGACATTTATATTATATGTAAGAATGAATAGTTCATAACTTTCTTTTTTCTGCTAAAATGTTTAAATAGTCGTTTGGAAAAGACGACAAAACTTCTAATATGTGAGCGAAGCAAATTACAGCAAAAGCTAAAATTTTAAACATAATTATTGGCCCCTTCCATTGAACCGGCATTAGACTGGAATTTCGCCTTCGAAACTCAACTTCTTTGATAATTAATGATTATCTGGTACCTTCCGTCATATTTATCCCTTTACCCCCCATATTTCACGGCCTAATGATCCCGATTCAGTTAGGATGTCCCCTCAAAATGCTAATGAAATCTCGTCTTTAGTAATATGAGAACCGATTTCTGCCGATGCACATCCCCTTTATCTTCACCCAAAACGATATTCTAATTATGATGGTCACTGTATATGTTGGCTGCTAACCTTTAAAGTTTTGTATTTAAGCAGCTTAAGGATCTTAGGAGCGCCTAAGCTAAAGCTCCTTATCCTAACCTTCGGACAATGTCTCTCCCAGAGTGAACTAAGCTGAGGTTTAGAATGCTATCAACGAATGAAGCATTCCTAAGGAAAGCTAGCGCGGAAATTAGAACCTATATCCTAAGTCTCAGTCTTCTTGATTTAAGGTTTCCCACGGGATAAGCCTGGGAAAGGCGCAGTTTTGAATGTAGGGGCGCTCAGGATAATTACTGAGATAATTAGCCAGCACTACGTCATAGATAAGCATCGAACTTTTAAGAACCAAGTCGATGGATTTGCATCGCTTAATTAAAGACGCTTGTTATTTCTCCCTTTCTGATTATCAATTCTTACTGCGATATAGAGTGGAACAGGGATCTTCTTTAGTTTGAGGAATGACATCTTTCCTTGTTATTAAGGATTTTCTAAATCGAATCTGCCGAGGGAGAATTTTCGACGAGGTAAGAAGATAATTTAGAATGCAAATTTCGCTGTAAACGAATGTCAGTTGTCTCAAAGTGATTCGTTGAACGCCGTTACGCGTGTCAAGTATAATGAGGCAAGACACTTCGAATTTATGGATGGTAAGAGATTACCCACCAGCAAGATGAGAGTAAAATCCGTTGCCTTTTTCTTTTTGTCTTAGCCGGTTCTTAGACGAGAATTGATCGGAGAACAATCAGTTAGTAGCGGAAAAATCCTTCTTACAACCTTAGACTTGTCAAAATGTATCGAGCTGGAATAGATACCTTGTTAAGGCTCATCCTCGCACAGAATTCTCTTTAAATTTACAATTACGGATGTTATCATAATTTGCTGGTTGAATAAGTGGATGACTTTAATGGATAGGTTTATATAATTATAGTTTTTTTGTTGAAAGTTCTTGGGAACTTGTTCATTCAGAGCTGTTTCTAAAACAAGTATTATAATTATACAGTTCATTTATTTTAATTACTTATAAATTAATAATAATGATGAACGTATTAATTAGATGTAAATTGAATTCATTATGCAATTGCTTAATCAAGAGTAAAGAATTTTAATACATGCTGTTGATCAAAGAATCTTAAGGTTTTTCATGAAATTTTTAAAGAATTAAAATCACTGTTGTAAATATTTATTTATGGAACAAAATTGTGCATTTTGATTATCAAATGTTAATTGCTTAATATCAATATTTATTCTGTCAATTGAAAAAGATTCATTTCTAGTAAAAAAAGAGTAATAAGTTTTTTTCTTAAAAGGAATATATTACAAATTTCAAACATTTTAAATCCTTTTATTGTCTTATTCATTAAACAAAAATAGATAAACTCTATACAAATGCATCAACATTTTAAAATAATATCAGGGATTCAAGTTATTCAATTAAATAAAAACATATCTGTATTATGTGTGTAGTACTTTTAATTAATGTTTATTTATATTTTTGCCTTCACTGCAGATGCTTCTAAATTTGACACCTGGGAAGTCTATTTTGATTCAAGCTATACCCTCTTTTAGAATTCTGTTCCTACGAAAGAAAACGAAATAATCTTTTTATACAATTGCAATCAATTAAAGTTTTGAGTGTTATCACATTTAGATTGCTAAATGCACATTGCTGTTTAATAACTAAGAAAATCTATTTAGTTCATCACAAAACAAAAAATTTGGTGAATGTGTTAGTTCATAAGTAAACAGGCAATTTCACGATTTTAGCTGTTTTTCCTTAAAATGTCTGTTGCAACTTATTAGCATCTATTAAGCTTATTTGAAATGTGTAGATAAATTTCCCCAAATATCTAAGACATATCTCAGAACTGTTCAGTGCATTTTTCAAAAACCATTGCTGTGAGATTGCATTACTTAACATCTTTTCTCTCAATAAAACGAAAGAAGATTAGAAGGAGAGAATTTTTTTCTCTCATTAAATTCTCTCGCCAAAGTGAGAATTTTATAAAAAAGCAATGTTTGAGACTCATTTTACTGCAAGAAATTCGCAAGATTCACCTAATCACGTCGAAATTCACTTTTCTTCTGATCGAAAAATAGAAGTGTAATAAATGCCATGTCATTTTCAAGAATTACGAGGGAGCTAGGTATATCAAAATATTTTTGGGATTGAGATTAACTTAAAAAAAGAAATTCAATAAGCTTATTAGATAGATTTTATTTGATTTGTTAATTAATTTTATTAATTAATTAACAAATCAGGAGGCTTCGTTATAGATTTTGATAAAAAAAACTAAAACACTTAGGTTTTTGTTTCATCAAAAAATTTGTCGAGAACTTACATCCACCTTCTTTTCACCCTTAGGTGTTGGCACATTATTATCTGAAAACAATAATTAAATGATAATCAAGCTGATTATTAATACCATATTATGTGGCCTAAGTGTTTATTAATATTTTTGCGGTTACTTAAGTTATTAAATGACATCAGCTCTAATCAGAGGTGGTAAAAAATCTTACCATGGACTTTAAAACTGATGAATTTGGGGGTAAGTAAGTATCTATGTTAACTACCCATGGCAGTAAAAAAGGTTAAAGGAAGAAGTGGTAAAAAGTTAAAGTTTACTTTATGGCATTTGGATCACCAATGATGTTGCTTAGTTAGTTTCTGAAGCATAACTCTCAAGTGTTTATAATAATGTCAACTGTAAAACAAAAAAGTTCGCAAGTCAAAAAACTGCATAATTCAATTGCTTCTGTTCATTTCGATGCATTTCTTAAATCTTGTTAGATTGTTTGATACCCAGTTACATTATAGTTTAAAGCTCATGCATATTTATACAAAAATTTCGAGAAGGTTAGCGACTGAATATCTACAAAACTTTCACAATAGTGGTAAGTCATTACATTCTTCATCGCAAATTCCACCCGGGAAATTTATCTCTTGATGACTGAGTTTGCTGTGTATGCAGAGCAATGGTCATCTTTAAATGAATGCCAGCAGCTTCTGAGATCAAATAAAGGAAAGGGCAATACTTGAAATCAACAGGGGAAATGTTCAATGTTTTTTTTTTCTTTTTATTCAGATAATGTACATTCAAGTACAAAAGAAATCATGCTGCAAGAATGAGTTTTTCACAGCAACACGTCTCATCTTAAAAGATATGAATAAAGTAACAAAATAATTTTGAAACAAACTACTAGATGACCCTGCAGCAATCCGCATTTTAGTCTTATGAACTAAAAACGCTTATTTTTTTCTAAGGATATGAAGAAAGGTCTCTTCAGCGATACATTTTCCTACATTCAATATTTTCTAGTGCTTGAGTATAAATGGGCTGAACTTGTCACGTTTTTACTGATAGTACTGGTAATCATGTGTTATAAATCTAATTTCACAGAATGATGACAGAACATGTAGAAAAATGAATGGAAACCTCATTTAACTTCAAGTTTTCTCTGTATGTCTGAAGAGCATCTGAATATAAACGCCATCAGTTTTAGTGTAGACCCATGAATTCAATCAGCTACCCTAAAAAATATTCATATTTTCTTTTTCCAAATTCTGTATTCTACCAGCAGATAACCTTTGCCCTAACTCTCTTCTGAAACCATTTCAGACAATGCGAGATAAACAGACAGTGAAGTTTCGGGGAGATTTTCAAAGTAGTCGTGATGTGATCATATTCTCATATACAAAACAGCTGCTTTCGTATGCATTGAAAATGCACGTAGAAAGCTGAAGGCTTTCTTGTTGAGCTGTTGGATAAGTACGAAATATATTTACGGTGAATATATTCGATTCTTAGAAGACGTTTTTATAAGGAAAAATATTTTTTACTTATAGTTGCAATCTTCACTGCTTCACCAATGTGCTTCTTTATGCAATCTCAAAAAGAGTTAGTTGCCAAACGGAAAAAGTTTTGATTCTCTTTTTCCGAATTCCCTTTCTTGAATTTCAAATTTTTCGCATTTTTATTGGCAAGACAGAAAGATGTTCACCATTTTTTACGATTTCTTTTTATCTGCTCAATTGAGTTTGGAATTTCGAAAGCGGTTTGAGATTTGTATCGTGTCATTCGTAGAGCAAATGGAAATGTCAGTATGGTTTCCGCAGCCATCTGACATTATTGAATTTTTGTGTCGGCTACATTTTGCTCCTTGTTGAAAAGCAGTCGTACATTGATTGAGGATAGTGCCTCACTTACTATAAGTTAAGTGCGCTAAATTTAAGAATATATCCTATTCAAAAGACTCTTGAAAGTGGAGATTTCAAAAACTGCTCACAAATATCACGAATTCAACCATTCCTTTGAGTGTGAAAATTGATTTAAAAAAGCTACCTTACGGCTCTTATTATATATAAAATTCTGTCAAGAAACGTATTCTTAAAAATATTTCTTAACACTTAGAAATATGTAGACAAGTTAAATGCACGTTTGAAATATTTTTAATTTTTAAGAAAACGTTGAGAATATTTTTAATAAAATGTTTGGAATATTTTTAATTTTTGTCGCTTTAATAATAAAATACTTCATAACACTTTGAAATACGTAAACGAGTTAAATATACGTTTGAAATACAGGATGGTTATAAATTATTGGACCCATTTCAAAAATTAATAAAATAAAACTAATGATGTTACAACTACGGTTTTTTTAAAATTAGAGCGCATTTTAAAAAGTTTTTTTTCAAATAGATAACTCGCCGTTACGTTGGTTTAGGTGGTCGTAAATTATTGGACATCTCCCATTTTTGAGAACCATTATCTACAAAACTATCAAAGCTAGAAGAAAAATAAAAGCATGCATTTGTAGGGAATTTTACGTTATTTAATTTGTTAAATCAATTGCAATTCGAAAACTGAATAGTTTTCGAGATATTAAAGAAAACTAAAAAGGGAAATCAGAAAACGCGCATCGGCTTTTGCTTATCTTTAGCCATTGCGTATGGAAATCCCTCGCTGTAGCAAATTTAGATCTCCGTAATGGTACGCCACCTGTCTGGAAAAAGGTTATGGTTTCGGAACTGGAGCTTTCCAGATTCGAAACCCAAATCCACTGAAGATCAGCCGTGTATGTGGTCCTGGTGCACGCTAAATCTGGCCTCGTAGATCATATGTCCTCCGGTGATGAGGTGCGGAAATTTGGAGAGGGGGTACCAGCTCATGTTTCGCCTTCGTCATATGACATACGCCACCCTGAACCCCCGATACCTATGACTACTAGAGTCACCTCGTCGGCTTTAAATGGGCGCAAGGTGGATAAGGCACAAACACCACAACAAAAGCCGGCGCCCCCCACATCCAAAAGCCAAAACCACTTTATTCAAAAGCAAAATTTACAAAATAATTTACAATTTCCAGAAATGTACAGAATTGAAAATGAAAAATATCAATAATAAATGAATAATAAAATAAACTTAAACACTATCAAAATAACAACCTACACATAAAAGCAATTCAAGCAGTTCTATCTATTCAAGATAACAGTCTTCACAATAACAGTCTGATTTTTTTAAAAACAAGTGTTCAATGAATAAAAGTTATTTTTTTCACTATTCAGTCTGAAACATATTCAAATCACACTAGAACAACTAGTTGTTGCCACTAGAACATTTAGTTGTTGCACTAGAACCATTAGTTGTTGCCATTATAAATCTGGTTTGAACAGGAACTCATATTCATGAATATGTTTGATTATTTTTCCTTGAAAGCTGGTAATTGGCTACATTCTTAGACCATTAATCTTCAAGTTGTATGGCAGGGGGTTTCATATGCCATGACAGAATAAATATGCATGATGTAGCATAGAGCAATGGCGTACCAATTTCGCCACAACTACAAAATGGCGAGGGTGCCAACTTCATCGTCACTACAAGCCTCGTCATCTGACCGCAGTTCAAAATCACGATGTCCGTCCCAAAATAGCTGTCATGTTGCTTCTAAACGGGACTCTAATATAACTACTCTAAACTAACCTACCGGCAGTTTTTACTTCCTATTTTGGATCATGGCAACCCCAACCGGGCGAACGAGCCAATTTCCCGCTGTGCTACAGTTCAGGCCACAAATGTAACCTTTCCTAAAGTACAAAATGTGAAACAGGTACTCGAGAAATCTTTAACATACCGCATAATCATACGACATAGTTGCTGACGCTTCTTCCCATCACAAGAATCCTCCTACTTAGCTGGGCACCGAAGACGCGAACTCTAAGGTTTGCACCCTAGCCACCGATCATAGGAGATCTGTTCTTAACGTACTGCGATGCAATGTATTTATGACTGACAATTCATTTTTCTGGATTTTTAAGCAAGAATATGAACCAATTATGAATTTCGCGTCGAACCTACTTAAGTACAAAAAAATATTTGCGCATCAATTCTTATTATTTTCTCGCACACGAAATATACAAAGATAAACTATTTTAACCGTCAAAAAAATTCAACCTCAAGATTTTTATGACTCTCCACGTTTAAGACACGCTCAGTAGTATACCTATGGGGAGACGGTCCGCTCCGGCGGCACTTAGAAAGGGGCGGCAAAATCAGAGATGCAGGAAAACAATTTTGTAACTAAGAAGAGCAGCGAAACTGGTTCAATCAATTGTGTACATAAAAAATATCTATTGTAATTAATTCATATTTTTCGTCCTTTTTTCGGTAAATTTTTGGTATGTGCAAGAAAGTCTGGTGGTGGAAACACGATTTCACAACCTATCTGCAGATATCAAGGGCGTCAAACGACGAATTACGTTATTAAAGCAATTTTTCCCCCAGGAATTTATTTATTTTTATCATGAGATTTATGTAATTTGTACAAGAAGGGCGGCAAAATGAAAGTTCGACCCGGGCAGCAAAAGTTGCAGGTACGCCACTGGACACTCTTAGTCCAAAAAATCCATTTTTTAATGGTATCTATCTGTCACACAGTCCGTCCGTGTCCATGTGAACACGATCATTCAAAATCGCAACAGCTAGACAGATGAAATATGGAATATGTTTTTATTACTGAAATTGTGCGTCTGTATCATATTCTGCACCAAATGCATCAAAGCATTAATTGTCTGTTGATCTGTCTGTTCATGCACATGCGAACACGGTAGCTAAAAAAAAATAATAAGCAAGGTAAGGGAGACCTGGACTAGTAGGCGCAGTTTTTAGTTATTGATTTTTATTAATTTTTTGTTCAAGTTTTTTAACAAAATTTAATTGCACCTTAAAATCACAGATATTTGGCTATAAATACCCAGGAGTTCTGAGTTCGTAGCTTTTGTAATTTATGTCTAACTGAAGCCGGAAAAAAGAGAAAAGATGAATGCCAACCTACCCCGTCGTGGGGGCAAGTTGCCTATACTTATGGGGTAAGTTGGTACACGCTTTATAAAAAGTTAAACGAAACTCAAAAAAGATACGCAGTTAAGAGAAATCAATTTTATTGTTACCAGCAAGTTTAAACAAAGGAATTATCCCCGTACAATGTAAATTCTAAATTATACAGATATAAAAATAATGAACCAAACATTAACTTTGAGTAACTTTTATCCTACTAGATATCATCATCAGAGTTACAGTTATCACAAATATAAAATCAAGTGTCTCCATTTGTGCAGGCCTCATGTACCCAAAGCTTGCATTGCGTGCATCGCACCCACTTTTCTCTGTGTTTGCTGTTTTTAAAGCTACCAACACACACCAGACAATAACATTCCTCGTCATCTGAGCTATTGTCAAGATTTTTGCTTTTCTCAATTATCCTTTTATTTTGTTAGGTGGAAACTAAGTTTTCTTTATCATCTCCCTACCTTTGGCCAACTTTTTCCGTTGCTTTTCATTTCTTCTTTTTTGTACTTCAGCTTTTTTCCTCTCTAAAGCTTCATTTTTCTCTTTCAATGCCTTTATATTTGGTGAATTTCTCAATATTGTTGTGGTTCTCTTTTTACAACGTCTATTTTTCCTTATTTTATTCTTGATTCAGTCTTTTTTAATGGTCTAACATCCTCAGGAGTTAATGGTCCAACATCCTCAGCTGAAATCATAGGAGCTCCAGCGTCTGCTGAAGATAAAACCGAAAAAGTTGACACTGAATCTTTTGAACATCCAGCCTCTGGCCTGTCATTTTCCGAAATGATAGTATGACCTACTTCATTTTCAAAAGTAGATTCCGGTTCTGAATTCAGTCTGGGTTGCGTATGAGGGCATCAAATCTTGTTTAGTAAAGATACTAACATTCAATGGGTGTATTCCTGTTTTTCGAAACCCAACTTTGATGTTTATTGGTAAGCATGCCTTCAAGTAAGCATGCCTTAAGTTTTTTCAATACCTGGTATATTGTAAATGTTCATAGTTTTACCAGAATGATTTGTAATCCATGTGTCGCAAGCGGTGTTCATATATTTTTTAATGGACCCAAAACGGTACAATCCAGTGGCTGCATCTTATGGCTGCAGTGAGGTGGAAATGAACACACTGTGACACCATTTTCTTTGAAGAAATTCAATGCTTCAATTGACAGAAGGGAGTCATGATCATTTAATAATAACAATACTGGTCTTTCCTTTGAACGTCTTGTATATTTCACAAAATGATGATTGCGAAATGCGAATTTGAGAAAGCGAACCTCAGTCATACAACCAGAGGGGTTTGAAGTTCCTGAGCTTCCAGGTGGATAGTCATTTAAAAAGAAGTCTCTAAAAGGTACCGAGGGTACTCGGGAATATAAAAAAATTTGGAATGGAATTGCAACTAACAGAGACAGAAATGCCAAGAGTCACTAAACTTCGTCTCTCAGCTAATGTAATCCGTCCTAGTTGCTTAAAGCCTTTACACGCAATAATGCGATCAGGGGTTTGGGCCGTAGTTATTCCCGTTTCGTCCATGTTCCAGATATTAAAACTTTCCAAATTTAAACGGTTTAAAATGGTTTGTAGATTGCTAAAAAAATTTGAAACGTTTGTGGGGTTGAAGCTCGATACTCGTGCTTGACTTGTCGCCACAGGTTTTCGAATGGACAGTCTTGGATGTCTCTTGAGAAAAGCGGTAAACCAGTCCGGAATTGACATTTCATTATCACGCCAAGTCTGTGGCATATTTGTTCCAACGACTTTAGCATACTGGTATACGAATTTTCTAACTTCTCTGGGAGAAAGGCCGTAGTATATATTCGCAGCTTTCTTCAAGCATTCCTCCTATACATCAAATAAGAAACAATCATAACATAATTGCAAAAGCAACATAATCAACATAAACATGCCAAAGAAAATGCCGAGCGTTCTTATAGGGAGAAAATAAACAGAAGGGGGAAGATAATATAAAACTGTATAAAACACAAACGCAACGAATACGCAATAATGCTGCAATTCGAGAAGATTTGTGGAAGATATCAATGTCATGAAAATCAATCAATGTTAGAATTAAATGGAAAGACTGTACTTTATCGATAAAAGCGTATAGATGCTCATCAGGGGTAAATAAGTGAAATCTATACGAACCGCTAAAAAATTAGAAAAATCATAATGCTTTCTGCGAACAATGCTACTATAAAGCTAAAGACACTGCCTTCACCCCGAGCATTATGATAGACCAAGAATTCGAATGAAATACCAACTATTAGAAATAATTTTATGTACCTAAAACTAAGGGATGCAGCCATCGCGAGAAAGGACAAAGAAATGAAAGGAACGCGTCGTGTAGGGTCCGGTTGTTTAAAAAATATTAAGTTACTTTCTTTTGCGCCAAACTTCTAAGGATGGGAGGGGGGAGTTTCGATTAAGATTAAGATACCGATGTAAACAAAGATGAAAGCGATCTACATTGAGAAAACGATGAAGATTAAAGATATGATGAAAATCAATGAATCTAAAGACTGAAGTCGAATTAATAGCGATATTCCGTTCAAAAAAGTGCAGAAATAAATTGGCAAGTAGAGATGAATAATTGGTCCCTTGTGGGATGCCTTTAATTTTCTGAAAGATATTTTCCCCGTTGAAAATAAAGTTATTGTAAATACAGTATTTTGTAAGATCTTTCCAGAATGTTATTGGGATGTTTAGTAAGATTTTTAGGTCGTACGACCTAAAAAACTTACTAAACATCCCAATAACATTCTGGAAAGATTTTATTTCTACACTTTTTTGAACGGAATATCGCTATTAATTCGAATTCAGTCTTTAGATTCATTGATGACCTTATTATTTTTAACCATAAATATTTCAATACAACTAATAATAATCTGCATCCAAATGAACTTAAATTAATCCAAACCAATACCTATCAAGAACCAGTTATTTTTCTGGACTTAATTATTGATTGCCAAAACACTTTAAAAATAGACATTTATGACAAAAGAAACGAGTTTAAATTCTATGTCAATAGATATATTTTTGGAACTCACATATCTCTTCTAAAATTTACAAAAACACTATCATTAATCAACTCATAAGAATTAACAAAACATTCAACGATAAAAATTCAATCAAGAAACAAATTCAACACCTTATAAATTTCCTTAATAGTAATAAAATTCCTACCTCCTTCTACGAACCTTTAATTAATGGCTTTAAGATGTAAGTGAAGGATTGCATATTAGAGCTATGCTGGCGCAGTTCTAATACTGTGGTAGGGTCTCTCAAGCCAGACATGTCTAATGTGATTACCTCGAAAACGCCTCTTTCAGTCGTTTATTAATGGAATTCAAATTCAAATATTATTTAACCCTTACCGTTTCCACCTTAATTTTTAAATACACTCTTTTGTAATCCTCTTCCCTTTTCATTACCGTTTTATCCTTAATCCTTAATTTTTAAATACACCCTTTTGTTATCATTTTCCCTTTTTTATCATCATATCTTTAATCTTCATCTTTTTCTCAATGTAGATCGCTTTCATCTTTGTTTACATCGGTATCTTAATCTTAATCGAAACTCCCCCCTCCCATCCTTAGAAGTTTGGCGCAAAAGAAAGTAACTTAATATTTTTTAAACAACCGGACCCTACACGACGCGTTCCTTTCATTTCTTTGTCCTTTCTCGCGATG
>BGPR01000017.1:1951782-1970842 GCA_013235015.1 Araneus ventricosus | reverse complement strand
ACGACGCGTTCCTTTCATTTCTTTGTCCTTTCTCGCGATGGCTGCATCCCTTAGTTTTAGGTACATAAAATTATATCTAATAGTTGGTATTTCATTCGAATTCTTGGTCTATCATAATGCTCGGGGTGAAGGCAGTGTCTTTAGCTTTATAGTAGCACTGTTCGCAGAAAGCATTATGTTTTTTTTTAATTTTTTAGCGGTTCGTATAGATTTCACTTATTTACCCCTGATGAGCATCTATACGCTTTTACCGATAAACTACAGTCTTTCCAAACATCCTCTCGCTGGTGTGGCGCCCACAAGCCACGTCCACCCACTCTCCCACGGGATGGACGGGAGCTGGTGGTGCGGAAGCTTGGAAAGGAGATGGCAGCTCAGGTGTCGTCATCTGCCCGCGGTTCAAAATTACGAAGTTCTTCCCAATATAGCCCTCGTGTTGCTTCAAAACGGGACGTTAATATAACTAAACTCACCATACTATGAAGCTAAGCATAAATTACACCGCATTTTGTAAGTAAAACACGAAAAAGTCAAAAGGGGAATACTCGAATTAGTTTTAAAATATTGATAAAAGTAAAACCAATATCTGTATTACGCAGTCTTTGAATTCTTACATTTAATGAAAGTTTGTTCTAAGTTTTTTCATTATGGTTACATTTTACTCATTTAAGAAACAAAATACTTTAGCTTGTTTTCATAGAAAAAAAATCCTAACTGAATGAATTTTTAAACGCAAACTTGTGTGCTGGGTTCCAATGAAAGTACACAAAATAGCATTTAACATCAATAAAATGTGTTTCCAAAAGGTTAAAGTCCAAATCCACTCTGTTAATCAAAACTAATTTATATTTGATGGCTTTAAAGAAAAGAATATTTGCTAAGTTCGAACATAAAAACTAAAGCGAAAAAAAAACCTTCGCCTAAGTCTTAACAATCTGAAACATTTTATCGAAAGTTTCGTGCATGCTTTTTAGCATTTCTTAGATAGCATCTAGCATTAATTTATCAAATATGTCTTTTCGTTTGAAAAGAAATTATTTGCAACCATTAGCAGGTAACAAAAATAGCTCCTAATGATTTTTTCTTGCAAATGATTACACCGAAGAGCAAGCCGTTTTTAGAAATTGCGTTATACGAACTCCATTTTCTCTTATCAGCTTCTCTTAACTGATAACATTTGAAGCAAATAAGTTTTTTGGTCGAGAGCATCCAGCTTTCAGTCGAAAATTTATGCCGCATCAGGCAATATTCTGACCTCTCATGTTAATTACTTTTGACAAAGTTCCGAGTAGCTTTTTTCGCGAGGACTTTTTCTGCAGATGCTTGTGTTCGTGAGTTTTAATATTACCGGCATATCTATTCTAAGGAGAAATTATTTTTTAGAAGTGAAAAATAAAGAGTATCATAAAGTTGCCTATTATTAAAGTTTTGCAATAACTTGAAAGATTTTCTTTCAAAATGCGCTCTTGCTTTTATTTCGAGAAAATGCCATGGCTAAAAAGAGGCTTTTTATAGTGGTAATAAATACTTGTAAGATTTTTTTTCCCGTCATAGTAAAATTAAACTAATGTTTTACAGTTTTTAGTGAACACGTATCTAAAAAAATTACGGTATAAACAATTTTCTTGGAGATATAAATTATGAAAATATTTAGATAAATTCATGTAATATATTGTTATTTTAGCTTGAAGAAAAAATTACACATAAAATAATCATCATTTAAAAAATAAAACTTTGTTTTGAGAAAATAATAATGCTAAATTTTGTAATAATTATATTTAAGGAAGCTTATAATTTTTAATAAGGGATATGCCCTTCGTTAGGCTTAATCCCTGATTGTCATAGTCTTTTACTGCTAGAAACCAAGTTGTGAGACATTTAAATAGGGATATAAGACCTTATGTGGAGTAACCCTTCTTAAAATTAATTTTAAGACTTTCGATGAGGATATAGAGCTGTATCTTCTCTGTCAAGGTAGTCCCAAAGGTGTTCTTTCGGAGACCAGTCAGATTAACGCGATAATCTCTCTATTTGCTCAGTATATTGATCAGAGTTATTAGTAGACAAACCTACTCCGACCCAGATTTCTCTCCTTCACCAAGACCTGAGACTTATGGACTAAGACCCTCTAGAGGTTCAATACCTAGGACCCTTTTCAGTCCTCCTACAAGTATATAGATGCAGCGAACTTTTGGAACCTGTCTTAAAATTGTTTTTGTTTCGCGAGTCTTCCTTTTCATATGTAAACACACATTTTTCATCGTTTTTATAATTTTCTCATGTTTTTCGTCGATGTTAAAACACTGTATGTAACCATTTTTTTGTTCAATAAAGTTTCTACGCACACTCATCCAAACTGCAAACCGGAGATTTTTATCTCTGGAGTCAGGGGTGTGTCGTAGTGTAAAGTAAAGTAGACAAACCTAGCCAAATGAGGTCGAAGATCATCGTTCATAAGAAAAAAATTCATTTTATTAATTTTATAAACAATTTTATGAGAGACCTCGGTAGCCTAGTGGCAAGATGTCGGCCTCGAATCTGGAGGGTTCCAGGCTCGAAGCCCGATTCCACTGAAGATCAAAGCCGGCCCGAAAAAAAGCGGGGCCTGGTGCATAGTGGATTTGCGGGGCCTTGTAAAAAATTTCGAGCAAGAGATTTTTTTTTTTGTTGTTGTTGTTTGCTATTCATTACAATGCACAATTTGGTATAGTAAAGAGTAAACGAATAGGTGAAAGTGATAATGATTATTTTATAAAATTAATATTTCAATCACACAAAAAGTGGTGAATAAATGAAATAAAAATAATTTCTTCATAAATACAATTTGGTATGCGACATATCAGAATAAGTTTACAATATTTGATTTTAGTTTCATTTTTTTACATGTTTTATAGCAAATTCGTTAATAATATCATTACGATTTAATTTTTTGGTTAATTCGGATTTTTTAGATAGGCAAATCAATCGTCTTTTACCCCTAATGCTAGATATCAAGTAATTTTTTTATTATTTTTAATCTTGAGAAATATCCTGTTCAGGAAGATAAATTTGAGGGTAAATTTTGATTTCGCTAAATAAATCAATGCAATTCATTTTCGTTTTTCAAAATCTTTTAGTGGCGTGGGGCCCTCAGGAACGCGGGGCCTTGTGCGCTCGCACCGTTCGAAACCCCTTCGGGCCGGCCCCGTTGAAGATCCTTAGTGTATTGAGCCTTTCCCGCGCTAAATCATACGTAGGGGGCCAACGCCCTCCCTCTGGTGTAATGCAAAAATACTTTTACAAAAGTCTTTCTGCGGGTGTATGGTGTAAACAGTCCAACACGCAGGATAATGGAGAATGAAGGTTTATACACAAATATGCAGGAAAACACATAGCACAGGTACAGGAAACAATAGTTCTTGCACAGATTAGCAACGTAAATAGACAACAATTCACAGATAATAACAGTTCAGCACTTTGATATTTAGCAACACAAACAGTCAGCAAATAACTAATAACGACAATAACAGCACTTTCCATAGCGCTCAGCTCACCAGCTTCCTAGCTCGCACTGCAGACGAAACTCTAAAGTCGTTCCAGTGGAAAAACACTACTCCCTCTGATCCAAACGCGGTCCTTATATACTCTCTCCGACAGGCCGTAACGTCACATGGAGTTTTCTCGTATATTCAAGCGTATTCCCTTTCCTAATAGAGATATCGAGAAAAGGGTTGCATTTTCTGGAATCATCTATTTGTCGCCAAGGTCGCCAAATTTGTCGCAAAGTCTCCAAAATGGTCGCCAAGGTCAGAGGTCCCGGAACAGCCGCTTTCCGTCACTCCATGCTTAACCTTTTTTTTTTAATACCCACGGTGGCCCAACTTACCCAAAAAGGGTGTAAAGTTGGAAAGGCCACCGGTGAAGTAAAGTATCCCCATAGCACGTCGGGGAACGACGGGCCCCAGCCCCAACGAACAAATATATTGAGTCAAAGTTCAAATAAAGGTTACAATCGTTGCCCAGAACAGGGGCAGTATTTATTTACAAAATAAAGTAGACAACGTAGTTCGCATTTAAAAGTTTGGCATGGAAACCAGGCAGGCACTAAAAATCCAAGCGATAAAGGAAGAATCACCGTCTGTTGTATTACATTCGAGGTCACAGGTCAAAATCACAATATAAACATTTAAAATCAAGTTAAAAAATAGTATAAAATACACACCACACAACAACACAAAACACACAACACACACAAACACACAAAACTGAGCTCCAAGTCAAGAATAAAATATTTAAAAATGAAAGAATAGTCAATTAATAAAAGTTTAAAGTCTAAAAAGATTAAAAGTTTAAAAAGATCAACTTAAAATAAATATAAAAATAAAATAACATATAATAACATTTACACAGCAAAAACTGTCAAGTCCATGGCCACAAATGGGGTGTAGTGTTGACTGGAAAAAATGGAGTGGCCTTCACGACTTGGGTGGCCCTACCAGGAGAATACACTCCCGACGTCGCCCATCCCTCCCAGCAACACCCCTATAAATAGAGTAAGAACCCCACACAATGGTCAAAAGGACTTGTAAAATAATGAACAAAAGGTCAATTTGCTTAACCTTGTAAAACTCTCTTCCCAACCATAGGACTAACATTGCTGGGAAGCGACGTTCCATGTTCGTAACAATACCCACACTGGTCCGGCCTACCCAAGAAGGGTGTAAGGCCGGGACAGGACCAGCGGGAAGAGAGCCGCCCCACCAGCATGTGGAGGACGGGATTTATTAGGTACAGTAAAATGATACCGGAATTGCCCGAACGTGGGCAGTGCTTTTAAATACAAGAGAGCTGGGAGTATAAACATGGTTCGGCCCACCTCGGTGGGAAGAGAATAGCTTGATTTACATGTACTCAACCACCAAGTGTGGCGAATGATACTCACAAAATAAAGAATGACAAAATGAAGGCTCTTTCTTTTCATATAAAATATAAAAACATCCCTAAAGCAATAAATTTGAAAACTGCTCGGACAAGCAAGGAACGGTAAAAATACATAAGTATGGAGAAGGGGGTGGCAGCTCAGGTGTCGTCCTCGTCATCTGACCGCGGCTCAAAGTTACGAGGTCCGTCCCAAAATAGCCTTCGCGTTGCTTCAAAACGGGATGTTAATTTAACTGAACTAAACAACAATTTTATGCGAGCATGGCTTAAAAACTAGGTTTTTATATAGCCTTTTTGAGATCTGTATTCTCTCCAGAATAATTATTTCTGATATTTTTTAAAATATAATAACAGTCTTTTTTGTTTCTAAAATAAGTACAATAAAATATCCTTTATATATCCTGTATATCCTTGAATGTACTTATTTTTCACGAATAATTATCAGAAATATGTGAAATAGAGACAAGGGTCTTCAAATGCACATAAATTTATGTTACAAATACATAAAATATGTTCGATGCATTGAAAGAAGGTTTTAGAAACGAAAATAAGACAATATTAATATACCTCTATTGAAATTAGATTATTCGGCCTAAAAGATATGTTCCTTCCATGTTTTGTAAGAAAAGTATAATTGAACAATAAAAGCTGACTTATTTTCTTTTCACTTTTCTTAAATTGATTTCAGTTAGATTATAAAGTAAATGTAGTCAAATTAAACCAAGAATGAAATGAATCCAGACATAAGTAAAGTCTGATGGGATATTTTTAAATTTTAATCTAGATTTGTCGAATGTATCATAAAAAAAAAATCCACTTTTTGTGTAAATCCCATCATGTTAGATGCCGTCCTCTGAAAACCAGAACTGCATTCGCGTAATTACAGAATTTTTATCTTGAAAATTTTTCCATGTAATTTTTTTAATTTTAATCATTTCCATGCAGTTCCTTTCAGTAAATATTCACCTACACAAATCTTAAAATCCTCCCAAGGAGAATCTGACTCAAATATCAATGGAGAAGTATTAAATTTCTCCCGTTCATCATATACAAACTTTTATAACCACAGTTTCATTTTATTCATTCATCTCTGACTGGATTGGTTTTCTCTTGATTTTTGTCAGAAAAACGCACAACTGATAGGATCGTACAAATCATTCTCATTGATTATTTAAGGTATAGAAGCATATTTTGAATTATTTACAAGTCTAGGGACAACTTGTCTCTCATAAATGTTGATATCAATGATTTAACAGAAGTAAAGTTTCTTTATTTTTGAAGTAACCATCATGTAGCTTAAAATTATACTCTTGTGTGTAACTTTGGTCCATATGGAAGAAATGAAACTTTTCTCTTAATTTTATTTGTCGTTAATAATGCACCTCTATCGTTCTTAGTAGGCATATTACTCCCTAACTTAAATGTTACCCACTTGCGTCGGTTTGAGATTTTAAGGTAACTGATCGTTAGATGCTTCTTGCAGAACAGAGACTGAATGAAAAGAATATTTAACGTCATTTTAGCTATAAATATTTAACATCATGTGTATAAACAAAATGGTAAGTTTAATAATACTTGTACGATATCTATCTCTATATATCGGTAATATAAAATGCCCAGAGTTCCGGATTAGGCGGGACAATCCCGATTTTAGACTCTTTGCTTTAAATCTGAATGAATGCGTCACTGAAATGAATGAATGCGTCACTGAAATGAATGAATGAATGACGTCGGGGATTTATCCAGATAGTAAATAATATAACCAGTGGGAGTGGCCTCCCCTAAACTTTCTCATATACTGCTCAAAAATTTGTCATTTCCCCTCACCTTGCGTGGATAAAAAAAATCGAACCTACTGTAATCCAGAATGCAACGAATATCAGACGGTTTTTCATTGCAGATTATAGTGATTGTAAAATATTTAAGTGAAGAATCATATTAAAAGAGATGCCTATGTATTAAAACTTAGCAATATTTATTTTCCATCACTCTCCAGCAAGATCCGCTATTATACGAGCGAGCGAAAACAAAACAGGACATAAAACATATCTATCACAAACTCCGTCTCAAGGACAAAGTGACGTAATCCTCCCGCTTGGTGCCAGAGATTGCTAAGTACGCATGCACATGGAGATCAGTTTTGAAACGAATGCTTAACAAGTATGCGATTATACAGACCGACAGACAGTCAACCCGTTGATGGATTTGGCCCAAAATTTTATACGGACCTACATTCATGACGATAAAACTGTGTACCAAATTTTATCCATCTAGCTATTCAAGTTTTTGAGTTATAGTGTTCGCATGACTTCGGACATGCAGACAGACAGACTTCCCGTTGACGGATTTTGTCCAAAGTTTGACAGAAACCTACAAATAATGTGTAAAGACCACGTACCAAATTTCATCCCGGTAGCTCTAATAGTTTTCGAGTTATCGTGTTCACAGACAGACAGACACACACACACAGACAGACAGACATAATTCCAAAATTGTGTTTTTCGGACTCAGGGAGGTCTAAAACGTGGAGATTCGTCAAAATTTCGAGTTCGAATTTTTTGACGATTACAATACTTTCTCTTTGTATACTTCGTATACGAGAAAGTAAAAATGCCCAGAGTCCCGGATTAGGTGGGACAATCCCGATTTTAGACTTTTTGCTTTAAATCTGAATGAATGCGTTACTGAAATGAATGAATGAAGTCAGGGATTTATCAAGATAGTAAATAAAATTTTCCAAATTGTCACAGTTTTTGCTTACGATTAAAGAATTCATATTAAAATATTTCAAGAAGAATAATATGATTTTATTTTGAAAAGTTAGCTTCTGAAGAATTCTCCTTCTCAGTTTCAATCGTGTTTATAATGATGTTTACTTAATAAATAATCCCAGTTCCATATGGCACAGTGGCCTTGTGGCAAGATCTTGGTTTCGAGTTCCGGGCCCGATTTCACTAAATACCCGCTTTGTGCACGTTAAATCTGACGTCAAAGGTCAAACGTCCTTCCTCTGGTGTGGTGTGAAAGTTTGGCGAAGACGTGCTATATTTGGTGTCGTCTTCGTCATCTGACCATGGTTTAAAATAATAAGGTCCGTCCCAAAATAGTTTTAGTGCTGCTTCAAAACGGGACGTTAATACAGTGTGCCCGCTAAAGTCCGTTGTCACCCCAATAATTTCTAAACGGCAAGAGCTATAGTCATAAAAGTGGGGTCTAGGTATAGTAAAGCTGCCATGCGTTACGCAAGAAAACCGCTTACAGCGCCACCTGGCGGCAAAATTCGAAGTTAATGTTCTTATCTCTCTCGGTACGAAATACGGGGAAAAAAGTCAATTACAAAGTTGTTCAGCATCATCGATTTAGTAAGAGAAGAAACCTTCCGTAATGTTAATGTAGAAGGCGTTAAATGTATATTTGTTTGGTTCGCAACTCCCAAAATTGTAATGCGACATAACGCGGAAAAAAAAGAAAATGAAGGACGTAATATCCAATTTTCTAGAGGATTTGCCGCTGAGTGACCTCCGGAATGTATGGTTCTAACACGACGGCACACCTCCGCACAGGGTATCAAGTGTCCAACAGTACATTCGGGACACATTCCAGCAACAAGTCATCGGGTATGGTGGTTGCGTAGAATGGCCTCCACGTTCACGTGACCTGAACCCATTGGACTTTTTTCTGTGGGGATTCATCAAACAGCGAGTGTATGCAACCCCTCCGCCAACATTGCAGGAACTTCGAAACCGTATTACGGATGCTTGTGCCAGCATGTCACCTGCCACGTTGTACAATGTGTAGCGGGAAGTGCAGTTCCGTGTCCAGATGTGAATTGTTGCTGAAGGACGCCATTTTGAGCATGACAGATAGATGAGCCTAATTTCCGGCAAGTGCAGTTTTCTTCAATGCGATCAAACACATGAGCGTTTTGTGCTTTTCATTTGTATCATTTTTGGCGCAAGATATTTTTTTGTAATAAATCGATGATGCTGAGCAACTTTGTAATTGACTTTTTTCCCTTAATTCGTACCGTTTTTGAGATAAGAACGCTAACTCCGAATTTTGCAGCCAGGTGGCGCTGTAAGCGGTTTTCTTGCATAGCACATGGCAACTTTACTATACCTAGACCCCACTTTTATGACTATAGCTCTTGCCGTTCAGAAATTATTGGGGTGACAACGGACTTTAGCGGGCACACTGTATAACTAAACTAAACCCAGTTCTAAATCGTAATTCCTCTTAATATTCATTAATTTCGTGTGTAGATTCGCGGTATTATTAGTGTCAATTGTAAAGTGATCAGACGTCTCAGATTACCCGGATAGTTTCGACCTTTGACCTGGCTTGTCACCTCCACCCCACCCCTTCGAAAATCAAAATTGCCCGGGTTTTAATTTAAGAAAATCCGGTGGCTTTAGTAATTAATATGCAGATCAAAACCACGCAGCAATATCTTAACACACGTTATTTCAATTAGCATTCCAAATCTTAAATAATTAAAGAAGCAAATACTTTTACGTAGAGTGATATTATAGAGTGATCACCAGGAAAAATGTATATGTAACTATATCATTTTTATTCTGTTTGCATTGAAATAAAATGTGTTATTTTATGTGTAGTTTCTCAGCCTCACCTGATTTTATCAAACCTATTGCTGAACATAACACAAGGAAAGGGTCGATTAATCATCAGGTTTATCAAGTGAGTGCGATTTATGCAATCGTAGACTAGCGATCACATGTAACTACAAAAATCTCATTACAAAAACTCTCTATAAGAACATAGCAATGTCACCGCCTAAGTCACAATCGCTGCAAGCACAATCTTACCACAAAATATGAAACCAATATTTCGTCGTTTAACAAACAACATCACCTATCTCAATTTTTTCAAATTTCAAAGAGGAAAAAAATTCTCAATTTTTCGCAACCAATAACGGATATTTCTGAATTTTTTTTAACATCTGATATAAACATAAGACCGCATGTTTCTACCAGATGTGAAAAAAATTCAAAAATATTGGTTATTGGTAGATAAAATTGAGTATTTTCTTCCTTTTTGAAATTTCAAGAAATTAAGATAGGAGGTATTGCTCGTTACGCGACGATTTCTTAAAGTAAATTTCTAGTTTCTCAGAATAATAGTGAATAAATTTTTAGTCTGAATGCTGCGTTATACTTATTTCTATTTACCAGTAAGTATGACGACAAAATTGGACGTATACGTGATCGGCCAAGGGTAATACTTTCCTTGGCCTTATAAAAAGCATTATAACGTATACAGGGTGTTTTTTTTAACTGACTACAGTTTTTAAAAAATCACCCTGTATATAAACATATATAATATCCCATTATCTGCCCATATATGACATAATTAGACATGACTGAAACAGACTTGGCAAATAACAATAAGTATGACGTCAGAATTGGAAGTGATGACGCCCATATTGGATGTGGATGCGATCCGTTATCTTTTTATTTTTAATTAATTTTATATAAAGGCGTAGGTAAGTATTATCCTTGGCCGATCAAATTTTGCTCTAAATCTATCAATTGTAATCAAGTAAACTGACTGTATCTCTGTCTTATTATTCGTGTCTATGTAAACACGCAAACTCAAAAACACAACAAACTAGGGAAATAAAATTTGGTGTGTGATCTCTACATCAAAGTTGCAGATCAATATCAAATTTTGATCAAAATCCTACAAAAGCAAGAGGTACTTTTCCAAAATGAATTCTCGGTTATCATCAGACCATTTGTTTTGTACCTCTAACCATATGTTTGGAACGGCATGGACAAATCTGGTTCTTGCGTCATCAAACCGAAACTAACAACAGCATCTCGATTTTCTTCATTGTATGACGACGCTAAACACAGAGAGTAGCATATTGTGGAAGTAAACAAGAAAGTAAAGGCCATAATACTCTCGAATTTTTTTATAATTATCTATAACCATTTTTAAACACGCATCACTAATCATACATGTCCCTTTAATGACTTCTTTTTATAATTCATACAAAAAAACCACACGGTAAAAAAACAAATATTTGATAATTGCTGATTTTACATACAGGGTGATTCAAAAAAGCGTGAGGAATCTTTAAGGGTAAGTCAGGCATACGATAAGCATCCAAAATTACACAGGAAATGGGTGCGCAAACGCCATCTGGAGGCAGCAGATGACATTAAGCATAAAACCGAGCTGCCCAAAATGCCAATATCTTTCTGAATATTAACGGTATTGAGCTGTAAATTTTATATAAGTTGCCCTATATATTTATTTTTGAAGTTGTGAAAGAAAAGTTACGCCACCCTTCGTGCATGCGCAGTAAAAAATTATTTTCTAAAACTGCTTATATCTTCTTTTATTATTGATGAATCTATTTAAAATATTTTAATACAATGCTTCTTCAGCGTAATGTCAAATATTTTGTAAGTTTCGTATTATTCCAAGAAAAACTCTGCAAGTTATAAGCAAAAAACATGTGGCAAAATTTGGGATTTTTTTAAAGAAACCTTTATATCTGCTAGAATATTAGTGCTATTTTTACGAAACTCTATGTAAATATTGAGCACATCTACAAAATAATTTATGAAAGTTTCAAAACAGTATTAGCTTTCTGTTAAGAGGAGTGAACCAAAATCCCTTTTCGAATTCATCAATTTCCAATTAGTCGGTCCCCTATATGCCCTCATGTCCGAATCTTCAATGTAAATTGTGACTTAAAGCCTATTCTTTATATGGTCGAAGTTCGAAGAAAATTCATGTAGCAGTTCGGGAGATATTCGAAAAATGTGCATTATCAGCTTTCTGTGAAGCAGCTGGATGCACTCACTCGCTTGTGCCTGACAAAATTTAAGGTTAGGTGAGGCATACAGAATCAAATATCTCCCAAAAGGCAGGATGAATTTTCCTCGAACATTGACCATATAAAGAATAGGTTTTCACTACAATTTACTTTGAAGATTCGGTCACGAGGGCATTTAGGGGACCGCACAGAAATTAATGAAGTGGAAAAAATATTTTGACTCACCTCGCTTCACACAAAGCTAATAATGGTTTGCAACTTTCAACAATTATTTTGTTAGATTTGCGCAATATTTACACGCACTTTCTTAAAAATAACACGAAAATTCGGGAAGATATAAAGGTTTCTGTAAAAAAAATCCCAAATTTTTCCGCATGTTTTTTGCTTACACTTGCAAGTTTTTCTTGGAAAAATACAGAACTTGCGAAATATTTGGAATTATGTTATAGAAGCATTGTATTAAAATTTCAAATAAATTTATCAATAATAAAAGAAGATATAAACATTTTTAGTTAATAATTTTTTAACTGCGCATGCGCGAAAGACAGCGTAATTTTTCTTTCACAACTTCAAAGTCAAATATATATGGCAACTTATTAAAATTTACAGTTCAATACCTTTCATATTCAGAAAGATATCGGCAATTTGGTCAGCGCGGTTTTATGTTTAATGCCATCTGCTGCCTCCAGATGGAGTTTGCGCACCCATGTTCCTGTGTGATTTTGGATGCCTATCGTATGCCTGACTTATCCTTAAAGTTGGCCACGTTTTTTTTTTAAAATCACCCTGTATATGTATATACTTCCGCATTCTTCGGCAAGTCGGAATTTCTTCTTGGTCTTTATATGTATATAAGCATTGTAATATCTATAGCAATAACAAGTATTGGCATGTCTCAGCATGAAATGTATAATATCGTTAAATTAAGAGGTTCTTTCTTAGTAATGTGACGTTATGATTTAATTTACAAGATCTATGTTTTCCATCCGAATGCTTACCTACATGAAAACATTTATCTTCTCGTTTAAATCTGCCATCGTGAGTCAAGCATCCACAAATTAGAGGGTCGTAGAAATTTGGAAATCACAGCACATTCTCGGGCATCGTCCTCGTCATCTGATTACAGCTCAAAATTTCAATATTAAAAAAATAGCCCTGATCATTGCATATAAATATGAGCAGTAAAATGCAGCTCGTTTCTGTGCTAATGGATTTGGACTTATTCGCAAGCGTTGCGTATAAATAGCGATTCAAAATTTCCTCCAATGTTATACAAATCAAGTTTTAAAAAATCACCAGTGATTAGGATGGTTAAAAAAGGAAAATATGCTCTCGATCCAGAAAACACTTAATCCTCAATAAGAAATGCTTTTAAAGAATATGTAATACAATTAAAGCGATTATCTTACTCTTGTTTCCAGAAGGTAAAGAAAAGATCAGCAGTTTTTCGGCACGTGTAATTCCCTGGAGATATCAGTTTTAGCAAACAAATTATTTTTGGAATTTTTTTAAAGCATCTTAAAGAGCAACGTTTACATGCATTTAATGTGATTAGCATTACGCTGCTATTGTGTGTTGGAGTTTTATTTTACAAATTTATTTATGATTATTTTATTTATCTTCATTGTATGACATTTTATTTTTTATTGTATGTTTTATAATTTATTGTATAACATGCTGGATTGAAAGGTTCTCGAGATTAGTGGATAGAATATTAGGGATCATGTTTCTCATGTTTTTATGAATAAAGTTAAGAATGAATACGCAGTTAGGAGCAGATAATTATCAGTTTTCATCTGAGAACTTAACCTTAGTTTTGGCTCACAGAATTGCTGTTTGTTTTTGGGAGCTGAAAATTATGCTAGATTTTTCCCCCTCTAGCAGTCGAATATAATTTATGAAACTAAATACCACTTATTAAAGGGAAAGCAGACGTATTTGTTACATAACAGATGGAAGAATTCAGAATTTTAATCGAGTTCTTTACAGTAGCATCTTTGAACAAATCCCGCACATTATGTGCAATTAAGATATTGTTTAGCAACGGATTCGGAAACCCTCCGCGCTTTTGCGCATGCGCCGGGCGGAGTTATTTTCATCAAAATAGGGGGGAAATGAAGAATGGAAGGGTGATGTTTACATTTTACTGAGCGTGACCTAGCAAAGAACTCCGGAAATGCGCTCATATGACTCAGTGCCTGACACCCCTTCCCGGTGTAAAATCGTCCAAAAGTGGTAGTCTCGGAATCCGTTGCTGAACAGTATATTCTTACATAAATCATTTGATCAATTAAATCTTGTTTCCGCTTAAATGAAACTCCGCGCCATGATTATGGAAGCTCAACAGACAGGGTTCTGGTGAAGATACAGTTTCCCGCAGAAAGAGCTGAAACCGAAAAGAGGCAGAATTTGCCTATTTAATTATTGGTTTGATTTATTAGAATAGCATCCAATTATGAAACTACACAGGTTATTTTAGGACATATCTTGTCATTTGAAACCATGGTCAGATGACGGAGACGACGCTTGAATGGACATCCAACTCTCAAAGCCTCCATGCCACACTAACATGAAGACGTTTGGCTCATGATAGAACCAGATACATATACACGACGGGCTTAGGTAGAATCGGGTTCTGAGCCTGTGATCCTCCAATTCCGATGCCTAAACTCTATCATCAGGCTACCGCGGCTCTTTCTACAACAGGGAACCAATGGAATGCGCAACCAGCGTCAACAATTTGGTTCACAAGGCGATCAAGATGACTCTTAACGATGATCAAGTATAGTGTTTTTTACATTGCTAATCGATGAGGATTGTTTTAAGTATATACCAAACCGTGTTAAAATGAAATATTCAGGAAAAATGAAAGTCAAATTAAACAAAGATGGAACATTTAATGATAATATTTAGAGAAAGAATTTAGCGTATATATGTAAAATAATGAGGATAAGAAGACAAAACTAGGAGTTGCATCTTTTAAAGCCATTTTATTTGGCGTTTTACGAACTATAGCGTCTTGTCTCCAAGAATTCAAACGAGACAAAAAGTTTACAGATTTACTTTAGTATTTATTGAGAAAGCGCATGATAGATTAATGACTTTCCAGGCCATGGGAAGGTATTATTTACAACTCTGATTCTGAGAACAAATGAATTTATATTGGTAAAAAGGATTAAAACATCAATTTTTGACTAGATCAGGAGTATAAATTCTACTATTGCGTTATCTCAATATATATATATATATATATCACATATATGAAGGCAGAATTTAAAGGAGTTTGCAAGAAACTATGAATCTTTATTAGAGCATTTTATAAAAATTATTTTCACTTTACGATTTAATTTCATTAGCCATGATTTTTTGAAAATGGGGGGAAAAAAAGAATTTTGATTATTTTAAATAACTCCTAATTAGCTTATTCACTTTCAACCAATAATATCAAGTTTTAATGCGTAGTTATTGAAAAGTGTTTATCAGAACAAAAGTACTTCCTTTCTAGATGCGTTTCTGGATTAAGAGAGAATTATAACAAAGGTTACAGAATAAGTAGACAACTTCTACGATTGCATTTCGTCCACAATCGTCAATAGATGGCAGCACGAAATACTTCTTTTCGAAAATGTCAAAGGAGGTCCCTAGGTTATGAAATGGTTAAAATATAATTTTTTAAAAAAAAAAGTCGAACCTATGGTCGGAAACATTATATTATGATCAAGTTTTAGGCTTGAATCGTCTGTCTTGTCTTCGTTTGGCTTGATTGCATCCGTTGCATCACCCAATTCACAGAAAGAATGACAGCCTAAAAGCATTCATGTTACTTTAAGCGAAAGTGAAATCTGCTTTGAAATTAATGTCTGAAGAAAGCACCTTTTTATCATAACGTTAATATTAACAAAAGCACACGATTTTATGGCAGAATAAAAATTGGTTTGTATTTCATTACAACAATAAAAAGCATTGTCACGTATTATGTTTAAAATTAATTTAGAAAAATTTATTGAAATGAAAGAAAAAATTGCGCAGATATAAAATTCGTATCACAGAAAACTTTTTGAATTTTAAAATGTTGTAAAAAATGTTTTTTGCGCGATAATATGTTTCGTCGTTATTTAGGGTAAAACATTGAAATTTCGATTAATTTTTAACTAATTAAAATTTTAAAAATTCCTTTCTTACGGAGCACCTGCTACCCAAGAAGTAACTAAATGTCAAATTCGGTCTCTCAACGGAGCGTTGCATTCCGTGCGTGACGATCTTCGCATCACGCAATTTATAGATAAAGTGCTAACCTAAAACCTTTATCTTGTTAAATTTTTTGAACATGGATATTAAAATTATTAATTTTTGTATCGTCTTCTATTTTTGCTTTACAGGTTCATCTCGTCAACAATTATTTTTTTATATTAAAAAGGAATAATTATGCTTAGTTTCTAATCTTCATAAAAAAGACTATATTTCTTGATCCTGCCATTCAGATGATAATAAACGTATCTAGAAAACATTAAAAGCTGATGGATACATATCAGAATCTTCTCTCTTGCTCTGAAGTAAACAAAATTTTAAACGAATGTAAAATATTTCTGTAACCGCGTTTACACCATTTAAATCGTTAATTGCAAAGTTTTTATACTAAAATGTATTTTTATGATAGAATAGAATGGAATAAAATATAATACGCAAGTAATATAATAATGATAAGCAAATAAATTAGATAAAAATCGAATTTTGATTAAAATCAAATACACAAATCATGAATTAAATATCACTATCAAATGTTTTTTCGCTTTCTTGACATCAAATTACAAAGTTTGAAGAAGAAAATGCTTCAGGATTGTTTTTTTTTTATTATTTTTACATGCCGAGACAGCTTTATAAATTATTTTTCATGTTGAATATCTTTTATTTCTTAGATTAAAACCAATTATTTTCCTCTTCTTCTTCTCTTAATCTAGAAATTAGCTTTGAACTCTCTAACCCCTTTCATGGGCCATTTTTGGCGGTGCTATAATAAAACAACTTTGGGATTGAGATTAATTTAAGAAAAAAAAATCATTTATCTTGTTGGATGATATTATTTTTTGTTTATTATTTTTATTAATTAATAATCAGTTATCAAGTGAAGAAGCGGTTTGAGATAAGAAATTGGAATATCTAGGTTTTGGTTTCATCGAAAAATTTGTCGGGAACTTACGCCAGCCTTCTTTTCCTCGTTAGGTGTTGGTACATCACTATCTCAAAATAATAATGATAGTAATGCTGAATTTGATTGATAAAAACCTTGTTTCATGGTCAAAGTGTTTATTAATGTTTTTGTGGTATCCTGAAGTTATTAAGAGATAGCATCTCTAATCAGAGGTGGTAAAATAATTTACCATGGACATTTAAAAACTAATGAATTTGGTAGGATGCATACGTCTATGGCCTTAGAAAGGGTTACGCCATTTAGCGGAGGCAAAATGTGAATCAGAAGCAACCCCAGGTAACTTCACCAGCAGGAATGGCGCTAGAGTTTGCCTGACGGGGGTGCCGATTTGCCCGACAGGGGGGCACGATCTCCCCGACGGGGGGACGAGTGTAATGAAATTGGTCTCAAATTTTCGCCAGATTATTATTTATCAACTACAGTTGAATACCCCGTACAAAAATTTTCCCCGACAGGATACAAAATTTTTCCCCGACGGGGGGGGCACAGCATCCCCGAGAGGGGGCCCTGGCTCCACCCCTGTTCACCAGCCGGGCAAGGCAACAATATGGCGCTTCCTCCCAGAACCAAAGCATTTTTTTTTTTTAATTCTTCGATGTCGTATTCTAAATGCCAAACAAAATTTCATTTAGAAATATGCATGTTTTAGCTGGAAATATAACTTAATAATCAATGGTAAGAATTTTTAAACTTCAGGTGCATTTAAGAATATGTAGTGGTCTTACTGAAACTAAAATAATATATTCAACAAATTTATTGTTAAAATTTGATTCTATTTTAACACAGTATTATAAACTCTGTTAAAATATTCACTTTTCTTGCTTCTTATCTCCAAAGTTTCATTATCTCCTCAATTTAAAAGTTCTGGAAAAAGTCCCGCTTATTTGGCATGGTTTCTAAGCCAACAAGTTGATCGCAGATATGTTTGGATAAGTTTCAGTTTGGAAAAACTTCTCTCGCCAGTAGCAACAGTTACTGCCAGAGGCAAAAAAAATCCTCAGAGTCACTGGTTTCAGGTATTATTCAGGATAAGGGGAAGGGGCACCAATACGAAAAGGAAATTATTTGCCGTTTTTCCGGAGCACTCATGTCTATTAAACCGGTTTTTTTCTTTATGCTACCGCTTTGACGCCACTCCGAACTTTGGCGCCACGGTCAGTTTCCCAGTTTGTCCGGGCCTCGGGCCGCTTCTGATGTGAATAATCTTATTCAATAAAATCATAAGTTTGAAAGCAAATGCGTTTCTTTGATCATAATTTCTCATTCATTTCGTTCTCTCAAAAATGTGCTTTCATTTCGCTGATAAGCAGTACGGATGAGTTCGCTCTTGATCACAGACATCACTTCAGTGATTTGTTTTTCTGTGCTGCTACTTGTGCTGCAAAAATAAGCAATACTTCTTCTCAGTGGCGCAGAGAGGGGTGGAAAGGGGGCAGTGGCGTAGCTATGATAAATGGCGCTCAGGGCTTAGCATTCCTTTTTCGCGTACTCCTAGTCTCACTCATCAACCATTGGCTTTAAAAAGTAAAATAAAAGAGAAAATATTGTCCACGAGGCGCCCCCAAGAACAGGTGTCCGGAGTATATATCCCCCCTTGCCCACCCCTCGGTACGCCACTTCAAGGGGGGCATAGATACTCCAGGCGCCAGTCTTTGGTGACGCCTCGAAGATTTTTTTTTTTTTTTTTTTTGAAGACAGGAGTTGAAAAATGTGACTGATACGGGAGTGAAAAATAAATACTGATACTGAGCCCCAAGAGCCATTGGCTCATGCTACGGCAACGTTTGTCCGTATCAAATCCTTCTCATTGAAGAGAGGGAATTGCGAAATCCCCAAATTGCGGCTCTTGAAAAATACGTACAAGTGGACACTAAAGTATTGAGTTCAGTAAAAATAAACGAGCACTTTTTTTTCCAAATTTAAAAATATACGCATTGGAAAGATTTTTTATATTATTTGAAACAGAATTTGATGCTCTACAAAATAGTATATTTTATTTTTTTTAATTTGATTGATTTTTGTGTATTTTCATATCATTAAAATGGAATGTCAAGTTTACAAAACTGAGTATTTTCGACTCCATTTGCTTTTAGCATATAATCGAGTTGTTAAAACAGCCGAAG